>VCCN01005986.1:8095238-8107748 GCA_006491835.1 Architeuthis dux | reverse complement strand
CACACACACACACACACACACAAATACATTAAATTTAATATATATGTTGCAAGTTGTAGGCTATAGTTTTGCCACTAAGACGCTAAAATATGGCATAGAAGTACATCTTTTCAATGCTAAGATCATAGGCTATGTGACTTTTTCTGACTGTATATGAGTGGATCAACATTTTTTTTTGTTTTCCTTATTTTACCAAATTTTCACTTAGGTCAGTTGTACCCCTTCACTCATCAGATGAGAATTTAGATTTGTTACACTTTTCTACCTTGAACCAATCCAATCCCCAGCCCTTCTGAGTTACGATTTCTGACTTAATAACCTACTTACTAATATCAAGGAGAGGACGAGGCAAGAAAAGATGGTGTGAAGGAGATATATAATAATCTTACATCTTTATTTATGTTTGTCTGCATGTACTTCATTTTTGTTCAATTTAATATTTTTTATTTCAATATTTATAAGGTTTTCATTTTAAAATATCTTTTCAATATTTTCAGCTGGGTTTTTAAAAAAAATAATATATAGTATTAAGATAGTTTTCACTTTTTAAAAAAATATTTTTTGTTTATGTTTATGCTAGTTTTTAATCCATGGTTTTTTTTTAAAGGAAACTCTTAATGTGGCAAATGAAATATTTGTGAATAGAAAGAAATGCTGCAATCAACATTGAAAAAAATTCTTGATTGAAAAGAATTCACATACACTAATTCTGTCAATCAGTACAGTACTTTGAAAAAGAAAAAAAAAGGAAAAAGGAGTTTTCAGCAGAAAATTAAAAAATAGCTCTATTGAGAACTTTGGGAGATTTGTGGTTGCCGACAGTTAGCTAGGGCATAGGGGAGATAATTGTGCATTGATCCACTCCCAAATTTCCTGACTTCTTTTGTAGCCCTTTGTCCACACTTCCACCAAATTACATTTCATATCGGAGCATTTTATTTAGTCCTGGCCGTTCTGTCACGATATCTCCAAAAGTTAAAAATAAATTTTTGTGGAAAGGTGGGCAATGGCTTCGAGAGGAGTCTGGAAATTTGGGAGCAGAATTACCTCCCCTACATTGCAGCTATTTGTCCACACAATATCTCCAAAGGTTCTCAAAGAAATCTTGTCGAAAGGTGGGCTATGAAAGAGGTCAGGAAAATTTGGAGTGGATCCATGCATGGTTATCTCTCCTATGTCCCTATGTTAACTGCCAGCAATCACAAAATATCTCAAAGTTCTGTCTGTACACATAATATCTCAATGAAATTTCAATTTTGTTGAAGGGTGATTTGAACATGGAATCCCATCCCAGTAAAACAGCATTTCTTACCAATGAAAGGAATAAACAACAGTTCATAAAAATGCTTGGTAGCCACTTGAGAGCATTTGGTCACATTGAACATTCTACAGAAGATGTAGACACTGATATTGCAGCAGCAGCAGCTCTGTGTCATTAGAACAATCAGACCATGTCACTGTTGCCCCAAACATTCTTCTCCTGCTTTTGTACAACTGGATGTGTATGTTCTTTTATCAACACTTTATTTCACCTGATGTTGTCATCTTTCTGTTTGGCTGTGATCCTGTCTAGTGGCCATTTTGTTCCATGGTGGTGTTGGAAGACCCTGTGAATTGAACCTTCAATCATATGTAACACAAAAGGTCACACATCCCATATTGTTCAAAAGATATGAATTTTATTAATTCATGTTCAATCCAGTTGTTAGGTGAAGGTTTTCTCTAAGTATCGACTCTTTCACATTTGGTGTGTAGGTGGGGGCGGGGGCGAAATATCCAGCCAAAATATATTTGTCTGGTCACCCCACAGGCCTTTTTCAGAAAACTGTCCCATTCTAGTGTAAAACAACCTTTCCATCTTTGGATAGATAAAACAAGATAGTACCCATCTACCTGACCAATCAGATGCAGGTAACAACCCTGGCAAAAAGGGCTTAAAATCCATTCCCATATTTAGCCATTTGGACTTTGGCCAGGTAAGATAAGATCATATTTGCAAAGAAAACAAATCCTTTTCTTTACTTTCTCTTCCTTGACAAAAAAAAACCCAACTTTTCATCTTATATCAACAGAAAAATGTATTTATTTTTCTACCTAGAAGAATCCCTTTATACTTTTTACAAAAAAATTAAAACTCGCAAAATCTTACTTTATACAATATAACATTTGTAAAATTTCAACTAACCTAAGAAAGAGGGTGGCCCCCACCCTCTTTCTTAGGTTAGTCGAAATTTGTCACAAACTGGCTGAAAAATCTGAGTGTCAGGCAGTCATTGAAAATAATGGAATCATCTGAAGCAACACAGGATGAAATTGTAGAAGTTGGACATAATGTTTGGGACTATGTATGGTGGCTACAAAGATCAAACATTGAACCATTTATGATTTGTTAGGTACATGGACAATGGACATAGCAGCAGACCATAATAGAAAAATCCAGCCATAATGCTTACTACTAACTAAAAGAGTAGCAGCATTCCATAGCATGATTAGGATTAGGCTCAGCTGGTTTGGATCCATGTGAATGGGAATGGGCATTGGAACGGGACAGATTATTGCCCATGGAAACTGCACTGGAGGAAATGCTATGAATTATACGGTACAAGTGCAAAACGAACTCACAATAACCATGAAGTAGTAATACCTGCTCATGTCCTAAACATAGTCTGAACTGTGTGGCTACCAGCAAGGACATTAATGTATGAATGGTGATGAAGAAGAACAAGAACTCAATGTATTTGAAGATGATGCAAACTTATTTGAGAGATTATTTCATGATTGATATTCTGAGTATTATTTTCAGATTATTATAGTCATAACATGTTGATATTTTCTGTATTGATAGACATACAATTGTTTAAGGCAGCATTATTTGTAGAAAGAAATGTTCTGTAATTCCTGAGAACTTCAAATTAGAGGGAGTTTTATATGATTTTTTTTTCCAAAAAGATGCATCGTTATTAAATTTAGTGATAGTGCAAAAAAGACAAATCCCTGAAACAAATCATAATTTACAGACAGGTCTGTATTTTTCAAGCCTTTGAATATGTATGGTCTGCAAAATTATTCAGCAACAATTTGTATATTGATAGAGATTCATCAAGAGAGCAACCCTGAAAAGCTTTAGAGAAAATGGATGATGGAAAAGCCATTTATGGGATGGTCTGTATTTTACAGACCAGCACAAAAACAAGTACCAATTGGTCTGTAAAATTTGATAAAATGTGCTGAATGGCTTTAGAACAAAAGCAAATTCTTGCCACCAACACACCTTTCTGTGCAAAATTCAGTTAGAGTTGCATAAAGTGTTTTTTCTCAGATTTTCTTAAGTTTTCATCTTTGGTGTAATTTAGTTATGTCCGATAATTTACAGACCAGATTGACAAAAGGAGTTTTCAGATGACCTTTTCCGTTTGTCCATAATTTCGACTAGAGCACAGATACTACACTTTGATCCTACTTTGAGCACAGAGATACTCTGATCCTCGGCAGAAGTGCCGATCCATCTATCCTTTTCTTTGTTTTGCTGATAAAAATATCTCCTATCCACCATTTGAAACAATGGACAAAGAGTAGTATTGTCAATGGATAATCTTAGTTGTCAACACCCATAGAATTTCCACAGTTCCAGCTAGTAAATAAGAAAAATAAACATAATTACAGAAATTCATTCCGGTATTGGTATACTATGGCAGACATAATTTAGATATTTATCAATATTACCAGTATTTTCATTCTCCTCAAATAACCTTAACTTTAAGGGAACATTATTAAGTGACAAATAAAGTAGAATTGCAAAATGTTAAAAGGATTTACCAGTAAATCTTTTAACAAGACTACTATTGTAATCAAACACTGACTCATCATCTGTTTTGGTTGTGTTGTGTTGTGTTCAATCAGCAACACCAGGCAACGGTAACAGTTGGTTTCCAGTTTTAAACACAGGTCCAGTTAGGCACTCAATAGAAACCATCATGTGACCAACGTCTTTTGGCAGCATACTGTGTTGGGAGTGATCAATAAAAAAAATGGAAAAAGGGGAGATCATTGAATAAATTACTTCTCTCTAAAAAAAAGTCTGAATTTTCAAAAGACAAGGGATCAATTTAGCAGAAACATAATTTATGAACTTTGAATTTTTCTTTTTTTTTCTAAAAAAGTATTTTAGGGGGAAATTTTTGAAAAAGAAAAAGAAAAAAACAAAGTTTTTTCTAGACAGTAAATGTTGAAAATTTCAGCCCTTTAGCTCCATTGGTACAGCCTGTACAAGTGATACATACATAGCCAGCCAGACCAACTTGAAAACTGAAGAAACCTATGTTGACTGTTTTGGCAACAGTTTCCATTGATGATTTCTAATAGAATTGATATTAAACAAACAATTTAAGATCATAAAACAAAAAAAATTAGGATAGGTTCATGAGGCCGAAGTGTCCTTGACACCAGAAAATATGGTAATATAAATCAAGCAAATTACTTTTGATAAAAAAAATCACAAAATTTGAAGTCATGAAAATATTTCATGACCTATAAATAAGGAAAACATGAAAATTTGATTTAAAATGTTTATTACGGGCATCCTTTGAAAAGGACAATATTTCATATAAATCATATTCTTTTATTCTATTAAATATTTTCCTTTGATAAAGGAAAAATTTAATATAAATCTGTCACATTTGAGTTAATTTTTAGTGACAGAAATGTGCTTTATTTTAGGGACTTCCAATTTAAAGAAAGTTTAGATAATCCATTTATAAAATTGTTAATAGAAAAGAGTTCATATTCTTTTCACGTTTAAGGTATCTTATAAATTAAGTTTTAGAAAAATGGAACTGAAATTATTTCACATTCACTGAGCCCAAAAGATATTACATTTTAATTTGCTAGCATCTTTATTGTAGAACTCTGGACAGTTTTAAAATTACTGCAAAGAACAATTTTGTATGTAACCAATATTTAATTGACAAACAAAAAAGTGTGATTAATGATTACCTACAAGCAGTTCTTCAGAATTACTTTTATCCATTTAATACAGTTGAGGTGAATACTTTCATTAAAAATATTATAAAAGCTATACATTTTTATTTTAACATTTTTAATGATTTACATGTCTCTTCTATGTGAACCAGTCATCTAAGAGAATTTAAATATGCAGTAACTTTTAAAATATATATTGAAATTGTAAATATTAGATAATCAAATATTTATTAAAAAAATAAAAATAAAAATTTTAATATTACTTTTTAGATTTAAATATTCAGAAGAAATTTAAGACCAACATTTTTTTTCAGAAGCAATAACAAAAAAAATTAAAAATTTTGCTTTATCAGAGATTGCTTAAAGTTGAGTTACACATGAAGTATAAAATTTTCCTCCGAGTTAAACAGTGATTGAGCGAGGTGGGGAATTAAAATCCCATAGGTCTCAATGAAGAGAAGTCCTTAATATTTACAAAATCAATCCAAATTTCTTTTCAAGTATATACTTTTTTCAATTTTTAACTATCTCGGTAACCAGCAAAATAACTTATTAGTTTAATCTATTATTCAACGTATCTTGTTCAACCAGTAAACACTTTCAAAACTCTGAGAATACAAGTTGATTGTCATGTGCATTTATCAAAATGGTATGCAGTGATTTGGTCAGTTCTTCCCATCAGGAAATGCTACAGTCTGTGCTTTTATGTAATTTAGTCAATGATTTAAGAAAAAAACCCAAAAACATTTCCATCACAGCAATTTGCTTTGCATCCTAAATTAATGATAAATTTAAACTCAAACTTCTTGTTTAAAACGAGAAGTTTGATTATTTGATAGTGTTCCTAGTTTAAATGGTGATTCAGACTGGTCTTGGTGATCCAGATGTGCGAGATGAGAGTGGGGATCATGACCGTTCACTGAGGGGCAGCCACCATTGGACAATGGACTGCTGCAAGCCATCGGAGACTGATCAAATGATGAAGTTTCAAGGCTTTGATGCATCGGACTTGAATCTGTTGTTGTTGGTGGTGATGTATCTTGAAGGATCATTTGTGAGTCATTTCCATTATGATGGTTGATGATATGCTCCATGGTTTGTGTTCCTATCCCGTCTGCATAGCCAGAGTTAGAAGCCAAGTGCGGCTGTAAGCTTGCTGCAGTTACTATGGCGTGCCCATGACCAATTTCATTTGTTATACCTAAAGAAAGCATAAAATATATTCACTTAATATGCATTAGAATCAGGATTTCATTGGGAACATTTAGTTTATTAGCAAAACATATCTTTAAAAAAAAATTATTTGGCATCAATATTTTGTAGTTATCAGCAATTATTTCTTGTTGATGTTATATTATTCAATTTTTAAGGTAAAAACTTACAAATATGGAAAAAATGTATGTTGAGTTATTTGTAACTCTTTCGAGACTACTGGGGAATATAAATGTAGCATAGATATGTTTTAGAAGTCTACTAGGAAATTTTAATTTAGGCTTTAAGCACCTTAATAGAAAGGATGAAGATCCAAACCTGGATATCTTTCGTTGTTTTTTTTTTGTTTTTGGGTTCAATATATTTTATCAGGTGGATTTCTTTATAGTTTAATAATAGCAGCATTAAACTAATTCTCTATTAGGTTTTTAAGAATTAAATATACCAGCATGTCATAGAGTAGCAATGGTGTGGCTTTGTTTTCTACAAATCATCTTGAATCATGACACAATTCACTACCAAAGTAAGAAGACTCAGGACAAAGAAATTTCTGACAAGATATCTCGTCAGCCACTCCAGGACAATTATTGCTTTCTGATTTGTCTTGAATCACTATCCAATTCACTGTCAGAGTAAGAAAATCCTGGATAAAGATTTCTCATATAAGATATCTCACCAGTCACTTCAAAGTGGACAGTGGAATGAGAACAAATTGAAAAGATTTGGTTTGAAAATTCCAAGGTTACTAACTACAGCAGACATCTAAAGAAGGCTGGGAGATACAATGGCCAAAACATGACTGCAAAAACCTAGATGAGGACACTAATCCTAGTAAATCAGTATATAATAGAATTTACTCATCAAAAACAAAGATTTATGAAAATATATTTTGAGCATATAAAACTCACCTCCAAGCATCATTTCTTGTAAAAGGTTATCAATCTTTGCCAGTCCACATACTTTGGCTACTTGAATTTGTTCAATCATTTGCCAAGTGATACTCTGTAATACAGGCAGTAAGAGTAGAAGCTCTCCAAATCTTCCCCGACATTCATACTGACGATCATTGATATAATCTTCTAAATTCATTTGAGCTTGGTAGCGAAATGATTTTACTTTATGTGTGTCTGCTAAACCACGAGCACCTGGAATGCACAAAAGAAATATATCAATAATTGAATAAAAAGATATCCAAATTTTAAAAAAATATATTTTTCAATAATTACTTTTAAAAAAATAAATAAATAAAATAACATACTTGGGACTAGGATGTGTATATTTTTCTTTTCTGTTACATCATATCAGAAAATATCTTGTCAAACTCTCCAGAACAATCATTGCTTTTACTGCTTTGATTAACATCTAATTGTCTTGAATCACTATCTGCTTCACTGCCAGAGTAAGACAACCCAAAATTTGCAATGATATTGAAGTTCCTCAGAAGCACATGCACAAGATTTCTTAAATTCTTATTTTTAAATGCCAGAATATTGTTTACTAGGTGCTGTCTAAATCACATTTACCAGTGGTAGGCATAAATATCAACACCTTGTAAAAATACTGTATATGCTGGACAATGAGACCAAATAACTCAGTATTAGAAAAATAAAAGGTCATGTTTTCTTTGTGAGACAAAAGTGGGAGAGACCTCAAATATGGAAAAGATTTGAACTCTTTTAGGATTAAAAACATTTGTGGGGGTTTTGTCAGTTATTTAATCACTTGGGACTGGGATATTTTTGTGTGACATCAGCAAAATATTTCAGCAGTACAGTCATTGCTACACGATTCACTACCAGAGTAAGAAGACCCAAGACAAAAACTTCTCACAAGATATCTCCACAGCTACTTCCAAGTGGTTACTGTTCAGGGTGTTTTTGTTTGTTTATTCCTGATGCCTTGCAGACCAATAGGCCACACGCACTGCTGTAGTTCCAGTAGCAAGTAGTATTTCTTTTACAGGGTGGATTTGCTAGCCCCACACCCAATCCTCTTCCTTTACCCAAGCTATAATGACTGCCAAACTGTAGGGTTTTTCTGTCAGATTAGATAGACTGCTTTACAGAGCTAAAAGGCTCCAACAGCCCCACTATTTACCCATAGGTGGGGGGAGAAGTGGATTCATGCATTTCCCAGGGGCACTAGTGCAAAATGAATATAAACAGCTCTGAACAAAACTTAAACTCTCCACTGATTCTGTTTTCAGTATCTGTAGCCACTCCACACCTCCCAGTTAAAGTTCAGTATGCTTCACTTTTACCCACTACAACACTTAACATTTTATTGTTCTGATACCAAGCTGTTTAAGCTTTCCTAAACCAAAATAAAAAGGTGGGGGGAGACCACTTGTAAAAGTGTTTGTTAAAAAGCAATAATCTTTACCAGGATCAAAGAATGCAATGGCTTTCAAGCAGGCAAATTCAGAATCATCAATGTCAACATCTTGCAATGGCTTGATGACTTCATTAAGCACTCTATTTGTAATATGATCCATCTCTGTGGGTATAGAGCTCCGAGGAAGTACATAGTCATTCCCTAGAAGCAACACATCTTTGAATTGCAGCGAACGTCGAGCCACACCCATTAGTAATTGTTCTCCTGCATGTGCACGAAGCAAAGCAACCTGGAAATGAGAAAAAACATTAAATATATTAATATAAACTGTTCATATAACCTATGATATCATGTGTGAGATTTATTAAAAACAAATCTGTCAAAACTTTCATTCACTCTATTACAGGGGTTCTCAACCAGGAGTGGGGGGAGGAGGGGGGACCACAGATTGACACACTCAAACTGTTGGAATATTAATCTTTTGGCACTGCTAGTATACTTAAATAACTTTTCCTTTTTAAATATAATCCAAGTAAATATATATGTGCTAATATAGAAAAAATAAAAGATTTTAAATATTATATGCATATTATTTGGAATACACCTTTTGAGTCAGACAATCTTGGAAGGGGGAAGAATGACATTCTGGAAAATCATGAAAAGGGTACATGGGTAAAAAAGGTTGAGAACCACTATTACATACATGGTTGCACAGTAAATCATGGTGGAGGGTAGGAGAAAAATGAAATGATAATCATGGTTGTATTTTAGTGAGGATTGCATTTGAAATCAGTATACATAGGCAAAGTTTTTGCTTTATCACTGCCCACGACTTTACTGCTACTCTCCTGCTTATCTTTAGTGATCCTCTCCACTAAAAAAAAAATAAATATTTCTGGTGGCAAGGAAAAAATTTGATAATTAAGCATTGAATTTTGCAATTTTTGATTTAAAATTTGTTTGGGCAAGTGACGGAAATTAGTCTGTTGTGCATTGAAATTCAAGAAAAAAGAATTGCCAGTGGCCAGGAATTAATGCAGGTGATACTGACAGAATAGGGCTATTATTTGTTATAGAAATGCATTGAAAATCAGGAAATAAGGGATTGTCAGTGGTCAGGAACTAATGCAAGTGTTACAGACAATAAGGCTAGTCTATGTATAATATTAAATAAATGTCAAATAGTCAACACAAAAAGCAAGTTTTATTAGCAACCATACAACTTGCAGGTAATAATAACATTACAATTAAAATTACAAGTGTTTATGTAAGTTTTGTTATCTAGGATTTCAATTTTTGTCAGAAATTCTTTGATGTGCAATGCAGCAATGTGTTTTGGACTAATATCCTCATCAATTTCTATCCCTACATTTTGAGGTAACCTGGTAACCCATCCGATGTACGCGTGAACAGACAGTAGTGAGACACCATTATGTATGGTGCGACCATCGCAATCACAATGACTGAGCAAGTCATTCTTCACATCTCTTGCAGGGATTTTTGCCAAAATATTGCATCACCCCCAGGTCTGTCAGTTCAGATTTTGCACCCTGCGAATTATGACTTTTCCCAGAGATTTCAGACTGTAGAGGAGATTAAGCAGAACATGATGAGGCAGCTGATGGTGATCCCGAAAGTGGACTTTGCAGACTGTTTTGAAAAGTGGAAGAGATGCTGGGATTAATGTATGATGTCCCAAGGGGAGTACTTTGAAGGGGACTAAGGTGCTATTGCCCTAAGTAGGCTATTTATTTTTTGTTAATATTTAATAGCTGGATATTTCCTGGACAGATCTCATATATATATAGTATGACAAATAAAACTAAATGTATTAAAGTTTGAGTGTATTTCTACCATGGTAATTGATAAGCACACAAGTTTTCTTTGTACATACCTGATCATCCAGGTGCAGATCAAGAAAACATGGAATGTATTTAGCCCATTCTACAAGAATAAGAAGCTGTTGTTTCATAGACTCCAACACATCACTTGCAGTGGCTACTTTTTTATTCATTATATTTTCTGGTGAAGGTGGTGCATGAAGCTGAAATAATAAATATCAAACTTTATTAAGTGAATCTTTGAGATAAGGAGACCTTAAGATCCAGGCATGTTCTTTGATCAGGTCCTTCATTTAAATCATAATATTTCAGTTATAAATTTCAAATCCTTAAGAGGAAGCGCTATGACACATTATCCAGGTAATTATTATAAGTTTTTCTTTATTAATATTTGTCCAATTAAGTAATTAATTCTTGCTTTAGACAGACTCTTAAGTAATTTGTAACTTTTACTGGTTCTTGTTATATCCTTTTTCTCTCAATGTAGACAACTTTAAAAAGATGCTTTGTATTTGAGCGTAGTTTTGACATGTAGTGAACTGCCTATGTTCTAATTGATAAAGCATCTGACCAAGAACTTGTTAAGTAGAATCTACTACAATTTTATATTTTGAAATTCACCATTTATAAGGGTGAAAAAGTGCAAAGCTCTATTAGGTTCCATCAGCAGTGGCATGGCTCTGCTATACAATAGTTGGGCCAATTGTATAAAAGAAAGTTTCAGTATTGTTCTTTTAGCTTTCCTCTCCTTATAGACGCAGCAAGCAAAAAAGAGAAGTAGGCAGTCGCTTATCACCTGTTTGCTTACTACTCTTTTTCTGTGAGCTGCTACTATGAGGAGGGGATAGCTAGAAGAACAACTGCAAAACTTTCTCCTACACTCTCAGATAAACTACAGATTTGCAGAGCCATGCTGCTGCTGATCAAGCCAAATAGTACTTTGTAATTGTTTGATCATAACTAACAGTAAATTTCAAAACATTAAATTGTAGTTGATTCTTAGAGTCAGAGGTTTTATCGATTAGAACCTAGGCAGAGACCACTACAGATGATACTGAAGATTGAATGGTTAACTATGTAAATATTTCTATTTATCAATGAAAAACAACTTTTTTTTTGTTTTTGTTTTTTAGAAGAAAAAACTTTTTAACTTACCTCTTTGGACAATATTTCTGCATTCACTAAATGTGATATGGCTACTGAAGAATTTGATCCTAAATCCTCATAACTTGTTCTTCGGATGCTGATCCTATCCCTTTCATTTTGAACAGCTGAAAGTTAATAAAGTGAAGTTCAAACTCACTACACAGGCAAATTGCTCACTATCATACCACATTAGACCCCCTGTATACATTGTAATTTGTGAGTTTGACACCCATAATCCCAAATCATTTATATCACACATAAGTTAATTCAAAAAGAATATTAGAATATAAAAATTATATTCATCTAGTACATAGAAACATTTGATATTTGTGTTTGAAATTTTTTTCAGTTGAAAAATTTAACTGTAAAAAATACAAATCGAACTCTGATCCGTCTGCGTTTAAAGAATATATTGAAATTCTACTAATCATACTATAATTCAGCAAATGTCCATCTGCCCGTGATTGCAAAACTTGAAAACAGCCAGAGCTATGACCATCAAATTTTCTGTGGTTATTAAAGATATTGAAAAATCCCCCCCCCAGAAAAGATTATGGTGGGGGATTCAGTTTGCAAGAGAATTTTATGCTAAATTGGTCACTTATTTTGTGCCCAGTAGCATTAATGCTTACTTAATTATTTACTATCTTACTATATTTCACCAAATATGAGAAATGCTGGTGGGTGATCGGGTAGCAGTGTGGAAAATGGACTCGGGAACTCAAGTTCAAACTGGCACTAATGCCCTTGGGAAAGGCATGAATCTGTCTTCACCCATATGCTATGGGTAAAATAGAGTATGGTGAAGTGAGTAACACCACTTCGGGTGTTTATCCCCTCTAAATCTATTTCACATATTGCAAACTTCGAAGAACTATTAGCAAAACTCAAAAACGGCCAGAGCTGTGATCGCCAAATTTTCTGCGGTTACTGATCTCAAATTATTACTTTTTTTAAGTACATATAATGTTTTAAAAAAAGGGGGTGTACCCCTTTTTTT
>VCCN01005986.1:8037267-8055669 GCA_006491835.1 Architeuthis dux | reverse complement strand
AAAAAAAAAAAAAAAACATTTTCAAGATTCCCTTAATTTATTTTAAAAAATGAAATGTTGCTTGGAACAAATTGATCTGGTAAGTTTGTATTTAAATTCAAACATTTCTTGCTAAAGCAAAACTGAAGATATCTCAAAGAATCCAAAGCTACTGCTACCAGATATTTTGGTGTCACTGCTGTCATAGCAAACAAATACGCATATCCAATGTCTGTATCATTATCTCACCTGTGTATTTTTGTGAATAAGAGGCTTTACTAAGTTTCTTTTGGTCCATAGGTCATTTTGGTTAAATTGATTTTTTTTTTACTATTCTTTTGACCTTTGACCATTGAAATTTGGGGTAGAATGGAGTTTGGTAGAATCTATTTTTAACCTTGATTCATCTTCATTTCAAGATAAACTAGCAGTTGTTTTGAACCACTATAGCAGCAATGCCATAAAGAAAAATCTTGCTTACACTCAGGTTTAAAAGAATTTCATTTACAGTAGAATCATTGTACTGTGACTTGTAGCCAAGTTGACATTTATTGGACTAACCCAACTTTGTCACACGTCCATATTTGTGGTGTACACAGTGAGGACTGAACTCGCTAGCAAAGGCTTAGTAGATTAGCACACTGACTAGTGTTTCATGGCAAGTGCTCTTAGTGTTGTGGAATATCCTATAAAGATCCAGCTGAGAATACATGTCTGGTCTGGTCAGCAGGTTTACCAAAGAATCATCTTGCTGAAGTCGATTTTACTGAAGCTTGATTGGTCACTTTTTTTCCATAGGTTATTATTTTCCAAAAACACTGGTTAACTTTTTCTTTCAAAAATTACTGCGATGGGAGTATGTTAATGTTACAATTTATGAAAACAAAAGCATCTATTGTAAATCTGGTATTTACGATAACATTTAGTACTTATAACATATCGTGTATAAGATTTATGAAGAAAAAAAAAAAAAAAAAAAAAAAAAAAAAAAAAAAAAAAAAAGGGATTTTATTTACGTGAAAGCACAATTACTTGCAATTTTTAAAATTTTAAAACTTCGTTTGAAAAAGCAAGATTAATTTTTTTTAAAATTTATATTTAAGAATTTCAAAAAGTTTTATAAAATAGAAATGGCGAAAAAATAATAATTAACAGAATTCATAAAAGAAAAAAAAAGAAGTAAATACATAAATTATATTGTTAGTGCTGCTTCATTTCATAAATTTTTGCCAAAATGTTCAAATAATATATGCCATCCAATGAACAACAATTCTACACGGCTGAACTATACAATTACCTATGTTAATCCAAATAATACCAGAAATAAAATGAAAATAAAATTGCTTTTATTGTAAATACTCATTCAACAACAATAAATCCTACTTCATTTTATAAATCACATACAGACCACACAAACGATCCTAAATAAAATCTTTTTTCTTCATAAATCTTATACACAATATATGTTATAAGTACTTATTGTAAATAAATACCTGATTTACATTAGATGCTTTTGTTTTCATAAATTGTAAACATTAATATACCCCCATTGCAGTATTTTTAGTTAACCTGTGTTTTTGGAAAATACTAAACTCTGAAAACAAGTGACCAATCAAGGTTCAATAAAACTTTGACATCGGCAAGCTGATTTTCAGTAAAATGAACCAGAGCCATATCACATGTGGAGCTGAGGCCATATCACATGTGGAGCTAGAGAGCTGAGGCCATATCACCAATGGAGATAGAGGGCAGAACATTGACATTTACTTATGTCTAGAAAAAACGTTTTTTCTGCTTTTAGAAAATCCCCCACAATAGTTTTTTAGTGCGGGGTTCAATTTTCAATGTAAGTTTATGCTAAATTAATCACTAGTTCGTGTCCATTTTTTTGAAAATTCAGACTTTTTTGCCCAACAAAATGTGAGAGAATTAACTTATTCATTGATCACCCTTTTTTACAATTTTTTTTAATTGATCACCTCTAATATGGCATGCTGCCAAAAGATGTTGGTCACATGATGGTTTCTATTGAGTGACTAACCAGACCTGTCTTCTATACTCATCAAAACACATGAATTCTGTCATGAAGTTATCTTACTACACCTGGATCCATTGATGATTCTACTGGGATGAGAAAAATAAAAAAACAATGCCATCCAATGACAAATGAGATCCAATTCCAGGCTTAAAATTGGGATGTAGTTATCACAACCAGTTTTTAGCCACTCATTTTACTCAGAGTTGAGAACAATAACAATGCAGAATGACAGGAATTTCTTTTTTAACATTGGCTACTTGTGTTTTTATCAAGGAATGCAATTAAAAATACTTGGGTCTTTTTTGTTAGTCCCCACCAAAAGCTAACATCCAGAATTTTAAAATACAGAAACCTAAGTAGCAAAAAAATGATGAAGCTGCATTTTCTTTTTCTTGCCAACTAGAAACTCAGTTTGCGATGTTAGTTTGGAGTCAAATTTTCACACCAATTTGATCTTGGAGATTCAAAACATTTCAACCTTTCTCCCAAACAGTCTTGTATATCTTTTTAGTTGGGTTCCAGAGCTGTCAGGTTGTTAGATTTTTGCATCTTTGCCAAAGCAAGATTTTCATAACCAGTGGGAATTGATATGTTAAGTTTATTCCGTTAGTCCCCAAGTTAGGGGTTAGAGTTTTCATTAAAAAAACCCATCAAATCAGCAATATAGGGCATAGCATTTTGGGGGCTTTTTCGTTAGTTCCCACCAGATAAGACCAACATTTTTATAACCAGTGGTGGAAATTGGAGAGGGGACATCTATACCTACTTCTCAATTTCCAGGGTGTTTTTTGTATGTTCTATTTGTACTAATGGAGATATTACCATATACCTAGTTTCCAAAACCAAGACTTACCATATACCTAGTTCCCAAAACTAAGACTTACCATATACCTAGTTCACAAAGCCCATTTCCATCACTGTTCATAACTAGTAGGAATTGTTGTTAAGTTTATTTTGTCACCACCCCAGGTTCAGGTTTTTGTGGTGGGGACTAATGAAAAAGACCCAATATTTTGGGGGTTTTTCAAAAAGAAAATGCACACTTTAAAATTATGGACATTAGTTTTTGGTGGGGGACTAACAAAAAAGACCAAATACTTTTGTCACAAATTTATTTCAGCATGGAGGTCTCAATACACAAAACATGCGTTTTGTTGATGCTAGGTTTGTTGTATTTGCTTTTATTCTATTCTTATTTTGATATTTCATAGAATAAAATAGGTGCCAAAATTTGATCGTTATAAGATAGTACAGGTAATTAAGTTACAACTAACTTTTTTTTCTAAAGTTCATAAATTTAAAGTTTGTTTTCCTGAAAAAGAAAAAGAGAGAAAGAAAGAAAAAAAACTATGTATTGGCTTGATTTTTGGCAATATAAGAAACTGCAATTTCAAAATAAAAATGTATAGATGAAAAAAATAATTTTCAATGTTGACTGCATAGGAAAATCAGGTAAGTAACTTGCAGCAATGTGCAAGACCCAGCAAAGATTAAATAAACTCCAAGCTGATATTTGAAGTCATAGCAAAGAAAATATCTGTTAGTTGAAACTTTTTAAGAAACAGGGGGAAAAGAAATGTCATTTATTAAAGAACCATGAATATACATGACTAATATGATTATGGCATGGCAAAATCCTTTTATCTTAAGTTAAATGTTGTATGGCATTAACTATTATATAACTGTCATAATGTGAAAGTCTCTAGGTAGATTCTTGGTTTTAAGGAGGATCCATTTTATTTCTCCTTGAATTACTGCAAACCCCAAGGATACCAGATAAAGCTTGACAGATGTGACCTCTCACCTAAGGGTGACTAGGAATAGTACAAAGTAGACATTCAATGCAGAGATTTCAAATTTGCTTTAACTGGAAGAAAGCCACTGAACTGAAAATACCTTCTGAATAGTTTCAATACAAATTATTTTTCATTTCTTTCACAATATCTTGTTTGGAATTGAGTGTTGCAAATTTTAAATGTATTAATTTGAATTGCTAACTATGCCAAGATGTTCCTTTCAGCCATCTTGCCAGGTAAAGGAGGGGGGTTGGGTGTGGGGATAGAAACTCCACCCTATAAAACCAACTTGTTACTGAAACCACAGCAGCATCACCTCAGCCTGGTCAGGAAGATTCCTCTTCACAAGGGCTTATCGGACATGCTGGTGAAAGCTTACAGAAAGTCAGTTCACCGAACAACCTTCTAACGACAAAGGCAAAAACCAGGATAGGGACCTGGAACATCAGAACCCTGTTTAAGAGTAGAGTTGGGAGGCCAATGTGGACCTGGAGAAGATCAGTTGAGAATGAGGCAAAGGCAGCCATATTGACATGGGCCACAGCTGAGGAGGGGAGTTGCCCAGAACCGAGTCCACTGTCATGGTGTGGTTGCAGCACTATGCTCCACAAGGAGTTTACAGGAATAAACAAAAAACAACAATTTCAATTGCTCCACGCTTTAGAAGTTATAAACATATTTATAAACACTTTAGAAGTGAACTATGAACCGAATGCTTCTAACAAAGAAAAAATAAACCTGAGTATTAAATTTCTTCTTTTTTTGTAAATATATGATTAACATCTGACAAATATCATTTCCCAATGAACTTTGAGCCAATGTTAGTATTTTTCTTTTTATTGAAGACCCTTTGTGGAAAAATATGTGTCAAGGCCTCACAAACCAAATTATTGTAATATCCTTATAACTATCCAAAAGAAGTGCACAAATTTCTTCATCAAAGAATTGGATAACAGAGTTCTGTTATCAGTATAAATAAACCAGCAAAATTGATGAAAATATAAAATTTCTATGACTTGTAATATTATTTTTATTTATTTTTTTTATTAGATTAAGCATTGTCAAACATTAATTTTTTGACTAGTATTTCTTTCATCTTAATTTTTGTTGCTTTTCATCATAACTGTCAGTGTACGTGAAAAACAATAACAAATATGGCACAGAGTGAAGGGAACAATGATATATAGGTTTAACTCTTTATGGGGGAAAGTGACTATATATGATCACCTGAGGACCTGTCAGCCACATGCAAACATTGTAGCCACAAAGACAACATAATCTGCACCAATGTGGTCTGCAAGCTTTGCAAAGTACACTTGTGCTTGAACAAAGACAAACTATTTTGAGGCATACCATACACCATTAAATTAGCCTGTTTTTGGTTTTCAAATCAATCCGGAGGTGTTATTTTTTTTGTTAATATCAATTGTTTTGTATTTATTGATTATATTGAATGTTATTCTTTAATTCTGTTTTATTTAACTTTCTACTTCAATTTTTTTATATTTTCCATTTTTGATCACTTTTTGGGTGAGGCACCATATATGATTACTTCATCAGAGGGGAGTTTTCCCCCATAAACAAAAAGATTTCAGAAAACTTGCAATTGAAAATATCTTGTAAATAGGTCCAGTTTAACATACAAAAAGGTTGTTTGGATATCTAAAATATTTTTAGTGGTGCCCTATAAACGTTTGGGTTCGATTTGATCTTCTGCCAATTATAAGAGCTCTAGTAGCTCAATTGGTAGAGGAGTCACCTTACATAAGCAAGCTTCCTGAGGTAAAAGGGATGAGTGTTCCAATCTTGCCGTGAGCTTATTCTTTATTTCCGATCTGCACTGTTTACACACTGCGGTAGACTGATGGGGTAGAGTAGTTGCGATGAAAAGCAACTAAAATTAAATGAAAAAATACAAGTCAAAAAAATTATTAATGGTTCTATAACTTGCATCACCAATTGTTATCAAATCTAATGCCTACAAAGACCATAATCACTGTCTCCACCCCTTATTTGTATTAAAGTAACTGGTCACTTCTAAAATAAATTTCTAGTTTATATTTTTTATATTATAATTCAGCAAAAAAATGTGACATTTTGAATATTTAATATTTTTTTAAAGTCACATTACTAACAAGGATAATTTTGAACAAAAAAAAATGGGGGGGGGGGGGTAATGAAATGAAAATATCTCGATGTTGGAAATACAGCCCAGAAAAAATAATCTTACATAAAGAGATGTCATATGCCAGGAACTGTTTTATGAAATCACTAGATGAGGAAAAGAAATTATCAAAAATACGGCATGAAAGTTTCTGATTATAAATCATATATAAGCCTGCAGCCTAATGATGAAAAAAAGCATTTATTTTCCACAACAAATATTTATTTTTTAACACAATCTCCTTCCTTGTCAATGTACTTCAATTCAATGGTGAATATTAATCACATAGATCGAACATTATACAGTGTTAATTTCAGATCAAAATTCAGCATATAACTACATTGTCAGACTATTGATCCACCCTCGTACATAATCCTGAAGTAGAAAATTGCTTTATAGAAACTAGGTATATTTTTTAAATATATAAGCAATCATTTTAGAAATAAAATTTCAAATTTAACTTTGAGAAGTTATTTTTTTTTAATGTTTAAAATATCATTTCTTTATTTCCATATTAAAAGGGCAGAAATGAGGATTAGCCAATTTTGCTCCCATAAGTCGGGACAGTGTGGATCATGACTTTATAAACCCATATTGTTATGAATATCAGGAATTCTTTTGACAGAACAATTAATGACAAGAGACCACTCCTGGTCAAAGGTTAACTTTATGTATAAAATTTATCTGATGATCTTTGAATTCTTAAAAGGACAACCTCACATTAGAAATAAATAAATAATAAAGCTGAATGAAAATGCATTCAGAAGTTGATCCTTGCTTAGGAGGGTTAAGTTATTAACAGATGCTGATTATTAACCATTCAAAAAGGACATTTATTAACCTTCAAGCAATGATGCCAAGGTTTTTAATTTCTCATTCTCACATTTTAGCATACACCAGAGAGTGAAGAAGAGGAACCATCCAAATAAAAACTAGCTGGTCAGCTTTAAAAATAAATTTGATAAGAGATGACAGTTATTTAAGGGGAGTTTTTAAAATGGAAAATGCTGTTCTGGGTTATTAACAGCATTGTTTGTTTTTTACTAATTTTGCAATTGCTCTGTACTTAAGAAAAAGAAAACATCAAAAACATTATGTTGCTCTGCATTTTCTTTTATGTTCAATCAGAATGGATCTGGACTTTTTATGCATTTACAAAAAAAAATAAAACAATAAGGGAGACTACTCTATAATTAGCATTTAATAGTTATCTCCCAGACAAAAACATTGACCATCACATGGCATATAATAAATACTGTGAGTGCTTGTATATAACTTTGTTGCTGCAATGTGCTATTGTGTCAACATTATTGGGCTGATTGGAGATTGATTTAAATTGTTTAATTTTAAAAATGCATATTTAAAATCATTCAGGTCTTATTATTTAGATATTTTACTATGTAAAAAAAACACCCAGAACTGATTAGAATTATAAGCAAAACTAGTAGTTGTGATTTGTTTCATTCTGCATGTGATTTCTTAATCGGATCAGCCACCATATCTGATCTAAATGTCAGTTTAGATCCATTGTACTCGAAAAGTTATTTAAAGCACAAATTAATCAAATTAATTATTTTGTTATAAAATATTTGCAGTAATTGAAATTGGAAGGATCAGATTCAACTTCTTTGATCCCAAACTATTGACTGGATCTATCAGCTACTTCTACTGACAAGTTTATTGCAATAACATACAAGAACGCAATATAATCTTGAGCCACCAATCAGCCACGGTCTCTAGAACCCAACTAAAGGATTGAAGATTAATGATTGCTGGGGGAGGCAGGGATCCTCATTCATGTTTTTCTCTTTCCATCATGTCTCAGCTTGTTCACTTTCTAGCCACCTTCAAAGGAATTTTGTCTAGTACTTATTTGGAAATCTAGGAAAAATTGGAAGATACTGCTTCAAATATGAGGTTTCTATACCATTAATTGCTTGAAGGTGTGAATGTGAGTGAATCTAAAAGTGTTAATTAAGTGCTACTTCCATTACCAACAGGAGATTGGTGCAACATAACTTTCTATTCTTCAAATGGGGGATGTAAAATTTGATAAGATAACTAATCAACCTTTTCTAAAAACTGAATAGTAGAATAAAACATTTGATGTAAAGTTAGTGATTGGATAACAATTATAAACAAAATTACCAGGTTGTCAGATATGAAATGTTATTTTTTAATTATAACAAAAAAACGGTAAATATTTAATCAAAATATAACCCATTTGAAGCAATAAACTTTTCCAATGATCTAATGATAATATAAGATCTCTATAAAATTCTTTAGATTTAGTGGTCACAAATTCAGTAAAAGCACGAATTATGGCTTCCCTATTATTGAATCTGTTATTATGGATATGAAGTTCAAAATGCTTGAAAAGATGATAATCCATAGGTGAATATAGAGGATGCTGCAAGACTTCATATCCCAATTCTCTAAGCTTAGACACAGTTAGCTGAAAGGTGTTGAGTCTAGAACTGTCATGGAGCATTTCATTCAGTTCAGGTGGGACCCATTTCTCCAACTTTTTAACCCTTTGTATTGCCTTGAGATGATGTCATATGGTCGCCTTTGAAGTCCTAAAGTCTCCAAAAAGTGCCCATTGGTCATTGTAGTGATAAAGAATTATCATTAAGAACAGATTTGAGCCTCCCTCAAAGTTTATCATTGGAATCAATAAGCCTATTGAAACGATGCTGAACAGTTTGCACTGCAGTAGTGTTCACTCCAAATGCTTTGTTGAAGTTATCAGCAGCTTGAGCATTATTATGTCCTAATTTGAAATCATACTTGGAAATTAGTTTAAAATCTTTGACTGCAGGGATCTATACGTCCCATAGATCTCTTAGTCTATGGAGACATTTCAAATCAAGTATTAAGCACCTTAATACAGGGGGGGGGGGTCAAACTCATTTACTATGGCGGGGGGCCAAATATAATGTAAGTACACAGTATGCGGGCTAGATAAGATAACTATGAGCAATTTGCGATCATATATTAGGTAAGTAATATAAAAATAATTAGCATTCCAAGGGAAATTATGATTAAAACGTTAGGCTGTGATCATTAAAAAAAGTCTGAATTTTCAAAAAACAAACAGGCACAAACTGACCAATTTAGCATAAACTTACATTGCATATTGAACTTTCCTCTATAAACCTATTTTGGAAGAAATTTTCAACAAAAAGAATTTTAAATTAAAATTTCCCTACTCATTTTGGGGAGTGTGTGTGCACAATTTCAAGTTTCTACTATGAACAGTTAGGGCTGGGCAAGTCAAGATACATAGATACATATAAATGTCTGAAAACATGAATAACCTAAACCCAACAATAAACCAGTGTCGTGGGTAGTGGTGATTATTCTACTCTTGTAAAGGTCTTAAAAACAAACAAATGTGTGGCCCACATGTTTGACACCCCTGTCTTAATAGGTTAGTCTTTAAAGGATTGAGGATATTTTACAAGTAAGATAAGGTTGTTAGCTACTGTATTCAAAGTGTTCACAAAACCTAACCACCTGTGATCCAGCAAAATCACTAATCCTGCATCCTAAATGTTCCAACAAGGCAAGACTATTGATGGTTGATCTATATTCAATGGTAATGTCTGACTCATTAGTAGAGAAAGAAACTGCAAGCCAGAAGTTTAAGATTCCATCACAAGCGCCTGGTTAGTAATGTTCTTTATATTATTCCTTTTTGTAGAGTACTGTACCAATAACCTGTAAATGAGCAAAAGCAATTTTTAAAAGCTTTTTTCAATACTAACATTTTCATATCAAATTACAGAGTGAAAAATCCAAAACATACACACTGAAAGGATGACAGGAGTTTCATATTACTAGCAGCTGACTCCTGCAATATAAGCTGGACTTTGAACTTATAAGTTTACTTGTCTAAATACAAACTAGTTCAGAAATGATTTTCAGGCTTAACTATTTTGGCAGATTCAGAAGAAAAAAGAAAATTGCCTATAGAGTTTGTTTTTTCCCCAAGAAACAGGGAATAAATCTTGTGTCTTTGACAGAGAAATGGGAGGTGGATTTAATCATAGGAATGTGATTGCAGAGTGATATAGAACCAAGAGGCTCAGTATTAAAATGGAGATGGGTAGAGAAATAAAGATCTTAAGATTCAAACCAAACCAAAATAAAAACTTTTAACAATTTTTTTTTATATCTAAGATGCTACTTAAAAGTTTGGGAAATTTGAATGCCACTTGAATCAATTATATATGAGAGTGGATCAATAAGTCTGTAGCCTGACAGTTATTAGCTGAATTTGGATCTGAAATTTTCACTATATAATATTCGATCTATGTAATTGAGGAAATGTTGGATTAAGTCCATTGAAAAGGAAGGAGATTATGTTGAAAAATATTTCTTTTAAGATGCCTGCCCCATGGCCAAAAGGATTTTATATTTCCCCACCAGGTTGGTGTTCAAACCTAGATAAAGAGCCAGGATTTCAAATGCTGATTTTTCAAGGTAGGCAGTCCCTCCCCATTTGGAAGATTAGCACCACAATGTTTTTATGCCCACCCCCCTTCTATACTAAGCTAAGTTTTGTAAATATCATATCTCCATGAATTTAATCCTCTAACAAGAATAAAGTAACAATTATTAGAACATTTTATTTTAGTGTGAAAAAAGTATATAATTTGTATATACAAACCCACATCATAACAATGTTTACACAATGTCTATGGCCTTAAACCTTTGCGGTGGTGTAATAAACATCATAATTATTCTTAAAATCATTTGCATCTATTGATAGCACTACATATTCTGGTAATCTATTCCAAAGACCCACCACTATTGCTAAAAAAGAATTTTCTGATATTCAATCTACTTCTACCATATATGTGTGACCTCTCAGTCCCTTGTACCCCCTTCTAGTAAAAGATACATCAAGATTTACTACTTCTAAACCATGCATAATCTTAAACATTTCTATTAAGTCTCCCCGCTTTCTCCTATTTTCTAACGCTTTTAGCCTATCCTCATAACTCATACTTTTTAATACCGGTACTAACTTAGTTTGCTCGTCTCTGGACTTTTTTTTTTTTTTTTACAAGATTTTTATCTCTCTCCAAGTACAGTGACCAGGCCTGTGCACAGTACTCTAGGTTTGGACTGACGTAAGTCATATATAGTATAAGGAACGAGACTGTCTATATATGAAAAGGTATGCTTAATCAGTCCTTAAATTAATTTTTTACTAGTATTTCTTTCATCTTAATTTCAGTTGCTTTTCATCACAACTACTTAGACCATCATTCTAATCCATGCTGTTTACTAACAGTCATAGACTGACAGTGAGCAGTTGCAATAAAAAGCATTTAAGTTGAAAGAGATACTAGTCAAAAATTAATGGTTGCATCATCAAATAAATCAAAATTTAAGACAAGAATAAAGTAACTTGCAATTCTTTTAGCAAAGAAAACTAAAGAAAAATTGCTGAATATTTAATGAAATATATGAAGTGTTGAATATTGGAAACCATTTAAAACCAACAACATAATGAGAGCATTATACATATAATAGCCCTATTCTGGCAGTAATAGTTGGCTTGCATTCTTTCTCGACCAGAGACAATACATTTCTTCTAATTTTCTATGCACAATATATTGATTGAGTGCAGAAACTTGCTATAACAAATTTTAGGTCAAAAATTGCAAAATTCAGTGTCAAATCAAATTTGTTTACCCTACCACTAAATATATTGCAGAAAATGCCTGAAGCCAAGTGAATGTACATCAGGTTTAAATGCATTCTGTTTCATAGCCCCACATCAAAATTTACTGTATCAACATATGCAAACAGAGTGAAAGTTTTGATATATTTGTTCAATAAATCCTACTCATGATATAGGTTACATGAACAAATAGTAAAGAAACATGATAGGTGTATTGAATTCAGTTCCTACTGATTGCAGTTCAACCAACAAAGAATTCATCTGTAACTGCTGTGTACACAAATACTTAATGATTCAAATTGTTTTTTATTAGATGAAGTATTGTCAACTATTATTAAGTTTTGACTAGTATTTCTTTCATCTTAATTTCAGTTGCCTTTCATTGCAACCACTCAGACTGTCAGTCTATGGCTGTTAGTAAACAGCATGGATCGGAAATAAAGGATAAGCTCTTGGTGTGACTCAAACTCGTATCCCAATTGCCTTGGGAAGCCTGGTTATTTGTACCAGCTGCTCTTGCTGGTTGAGCTACAAGAACTCTACAGTTGGTAGAAGATCAAATCTAACCTTTAACCATACCAATCCGAGCTGTTTACTAACAGCCATAGACTGATGGTCTGGGAGATTGTGATGAAAAGCAACTAAGATGAAAGAAATACTAGTCAATAATTAATAATGATTTAACTTGTATTCTTAACATGAGTCAATGTAAGGACAATAGATTTGCATAGTTTATATTCCTTTCTTTGCTTTGTCTCCCACCTTCTCCCTGCGAAAGATAAATAAACCTTATATTCTCTTTTTGACACAAGATCAAAGTTTACTTCTGTTTTAGAACATACTAAACATAAAAAATGAAAACTATCAAGTCTAATTATCCAGTTACCAGGAGTGAGTTCTGTTTATTTTCTGAAGACCATATCTGGCCATTTTTAGATGCACAAGCTTCTCTAGAAACGATAGCTGTCACTGACTGACTGATGATCTGACAAGTTGATATAACATATTGAACACCTTACACCATTCCTTCCCACTCCTATGTAATGAATGATCGATCTGGTGTCACTAAAGTTTAATGAAGTCAATTTAAAATGTTGTAATTTAATTAAATTCATTGACATGCTGTGTACTTCATATTATATTAATATATAGGGGTCAATATCTAGGAGAAGATCTTTGTTTTTCACTTTTAGGGGTCAAAATCAAGGGGAAGTTTTTTTCTCGCTTTTAGGGGTCAAAATCTCGATAATTCTAAATGTTTAAGATGTCTTTTTTGACTCAATTTCAGATGTAAACTTGAAAATAACACTGACCTTGCCAGGTCTTCACACAAGAAAATAACTAGCGCATCTATGGTCTGACTTCCAGGCTTGTTATATACTAGCTGAAATACCTGCCCTACAATATTTCCAGCTAGTTCCTGCAGAAGGCCCTAATAAGAGACCAAAACTGTTTTTTAGGGTTACCTTAATTCTATACCACCATTTTAGCTACTTAGGTCACATACAGATAAACGTAATCAGTCTTAATATTATATAGATGGATAGATACATGGAAATCAGATCATTATTATCAGGGAGAGTGAACACAGACCCCACATTATTTTTTTAATGTTTAAGGACTAATATGCTAAAACCATGCTCATCCTATTAGTAACCACAAAACATTTGGTGACCATAGCTCTAGCTGTCCTGGAGTTATGCTAACACAGGTGTACGGACAGACATTTGGTGAATTATAGTAAGATAGTAAATTTTTAGGTTATATTAATGTGAACACTGCTGGACACAAAATAAGTGACCAATTTAGCAAATATTTACATTGTAAATTGACCCCCCACCCCCTAAAAACTTATTTTGAAGGTGAATTCTCAAAAACTAACTTGATAAAAACCTGCTCTGAAGTCCCATTAGTAACCACAGAAAACTTTGTGGCCATTCTTTTGCAACGACAGACGGACAAACATTTGGTGAATTATAGTAAGATCAATATCTTGTTTGGGGGCTTTTTTGTTTATAACTACCAAAAGCTTACATTCATAATTTTAAGTACGGAAGCCTAAAAAGAAAGAAAAAAAAGTTGCATTTTCTTTTTTGTGCCGACTAGAAACTCAATTTGTGATGTCAGTTTGGTTTAGTAAAAAAAAAAAAAAAAAAAAAAAAAAAAAAAAAAAAAAAAAAGTAATTTGATCTTAGAAAATCAAAAAACTTCAAATTTTCTCTCGAATGGTCAGTCTTGTAGATCTTTTTAGTTGTGTTTCAGATCAGTCAAGTCATCAGATCTTTGCAGCTTTGCTAGAAGAAGAAGCTAATGATGTTAAAGTTTGAAATTAGAAAAAAAAAAAAAAAAAAAAAAAAAAAAAAAAAAAAAAATCAGCATTATAGGACATAGCATTTTGGAGGCTTTTTCATTAGTTCCCATCAGATAAGACCAATATTTTTATAACCAGTGGTGAAAATTGGAGAGGGTGGGGTGGAGCATATACCTACTTCTCAATTTCCAGGGTTTTTTTTGTAAACTATATGTACTAATGGAGATATTACTGTATACCTAGTTCCCAAAGCTAAGACTTACCATATACCTAGTTCCCAAAGCCCATTTCCATCATTGTTCATAACTAATCGGAATTGATACATTATGTTTATTTTGTTAGCCCCCACCACAAAAACCTGAACTTGGGGTGGTGACTAACGAAAAAGATCCAGCATTTTGGGGGGTTTTTCAATGAGAAAAAAAAATGCAACTTGATTTTTCTTTTCAGGCTTACATACTTTAAAAGTATGGATATTAGCTTTTGGTGGGGATTAGTGGAAAGTTCCTGTATTTGCATCTACAAAACAAGGTTAGGAATATCATTCTATAAATGATGTTTCTAGTCTTACATATATTTACTATGTACAATTCTTGAAGTACCTTTACTTGCCACATCCCAACCTACATTGGTGTTATCTTTAGACCTATATGCAATGTATCCTCCATGACACTCCTCAGTATCCATATCTGATATGAAGTAAATTAGTGATGTACCGGAATATCAATCCAGTCAGCCGTCCGGCACCGGATTCACAAAAAATTATCACTGCAACCATGTGAATCCGGCACCAGATATCTGAATGGATTGATATTCCAGTACTTCAATGAAGTAAATTAATCAAAAATTGAAGTTAAAGCAAACCTGATGAAGGTATAAAGGAATATTGCATAAAAGCTCTAAAAATATGGACAGAGCCGCAAATTAATAGAAGAAAACCAACAACAAAACTCAGCCCCAGACAAGATTCACCCAGAAACTAAGAACTGGGTGAAACTTTCTGAAAAGAAACAGACGAAGATAGTAAAAATCCTATATCCATGTCTTCCATTTCTGTGTCAGAATTAATATCCTGAATAAAGCATTTCTTGTGGCTGGCAGTGTTCTTCATTGATGGACAATCCAAGCAATCCCCCCCATAGAGGTGCATGTGGCCTAACGGTTAGCAGCACGGAAAATGAAATCATCAAACAGTTCAAACTCTGGCTGAGACAGTTTGCTTTCATTTGGGACTAATACCCTTTGGAAAGGCATGAATCCATTTCTTCCCCCTCCCCTCTCCCACAGTTGTGAGTAAACAGCAGGGAAGATTGCGCTCATCAGCCTTGGTTGGCAACCAGTCTAGGAAATGGACAACCGAATTCAAACTGGGGAAAGTCCAGCTCCTCATTCAGCATAGTTAGAGGCTGGCAAAGGACACATTAGGGAACATGTTCTCGAAATGTATGGTTAATGTGGCTCTGGTGAAGCTTTGACAGGACTAGAAAGCCACAAATAGATTATAAAAAATTGCTAAAGTACAATAAAGGAGAATAAAAATGGACAGTTGGAGGGACAAAATAATGCAACCGCTGTCTTCACCTTCCCACTACACCTCGAGTACAAGTGGAAAATAATAAAACAAAGTCAGTTCAATACTAGCCACATGGCTGCAGATGGAAATTGGCACTTCACATCTGATTATGTTACCATCAATTTGAGGAGCGCATCCATGCACTGTGATGAATGAAATAAGTGGCTATGGTGATGCCATCAATCAGTAGAGATAGATACTGCTTCAATGTGCAGGGTAGTGTATATCTGGTTAAAAAGGTTAAATTCTTGTATATTGGAGCCGAGAGGCAAATACTGTAAAGAATTAGGACAAGGATTGCTGATTTGGTTACATTTACAGCTTGCTATTAGAAACCGTCAACCAAAACTGTCAACATAGGTTTCTGCAGTTTTTAAGTTGGTCCAGCTGGCTATGTAAGTATCATGCGTACAATGGAGCTAGAGGACTGAAAATTTAAACATTTACTCCTTATTATGACTAGAAAAAATTTCAATTTACAATGAAAGTTTATGCTAAAGTGGTCCCTGTGTCTCGCTGTGTTCATGCTTGTTTTTAGAAATCAGCCCTACCCCCCTTTCCCATTTATTTTAATTCATCAACCCAAACATCCCAGTTTGCAAAGACACGGACACATGATGGTTTCTATTGAGTGACTAACCAGACTTGTCAGCTTCTTTATTTACATGTTTTATTGTGGTAGAGAAATGATACATAGTAGGAAAAGATACTGGGCCACTCATTGCACCTTGTTCCTCTATTTCGCAGATCCACATATCGACACTGCTTTTTGCCTGTTAAATCTTCAGGCTGCTATATGTTGCTATCAAACTGCTATTTAGGAGTGAGAAGGATTCAATATCTATTCAGATTGTTGGCGGAGTTAATCCAATAAGGTGTGAACTAGCGATATAATTCAGTCGACTCAAAAACAGGAGTTAACACACAAAAAGCGGAATGAATGTGGGGATCGTCAAAATGGAGAAACAAGGTGCAATGAGTGGTGTATGGTTAACAAAGGAGTACATGAAAAAAAATACAGCAAAAGAACTTAATTTCTACAGTTTAAAAAAATAAATGAAATGAAAGAATATAAGAACATCACATAAAAGCTTTAGCAATAAAGCTGAACAATGTCCCAGACTAAAAAGCTAAACAAAATCAACCAGTCTCTCCACTGAAGTGCACTGTTCAAGGTTTTTTTTATAATTTAATGTGTTTTTAGCAGTACCTTAATCTTACTACACCAAAACCCACACTAATCAAGTGTGGATGTTTTATTGAATAAGTTATAGTATACATTTATATTATAGTATATCTTTATATCTATCTACGTAACAAAGAGTAACTTTCCATTTGTTTCAGTGACCCTAACAATACTCTTCCACTTAAAGGTAACAATTTTGCCAATAAAAATATCTCCTACCCACCATTTGAAACAATGGACTCTGAAATTAATAAGATGTAAACATTTATTTACACTATTAAGAGTTTTGAAGTAAAGAACTATTGAGTCTTAAAGTTAGTAAGAAAATGTGAAGAAACCGCTCACAAAAAGGAACAAGGGAAGATATTTTTACCAAATGCATTATGGCATCCAGTATATATATATATATATATATATATATATAGAGTCTTTTCTTTAAAGATCATGGAAATTCAAATATATCCGTGAAATTTTTTATGGCTTAACTAGTTTTAGAATATTACTTCTGCTCATATTTTTAATTGAACCCAAGAAAGAGGCTAGGCTATTTGCAATACTGAGCAAGAAGCCAAATGAAAAATCTATCAATTGATATTTGTTCTGTGATTAGTGACTACAACTAGTTTCACAAATCTTTGGCTCATTTACATTTTTTATATCAATATTTACCCTAAGTAGATCCCAAGTGAGAGTTTCAAGATCAAACTGTCTGCAGAGTCAAATTTGTCTTTTCTCTATTCAATAATTTTTGCATAATTTCCTGAAAACCTAAAAGCCGTTCCTAAAATTAATTCATAGCCAATAACTCTTATTGCTTTTCCAAATTTATCATATTACCTAGAATATATCACTAATAAAAAATAATTTCCTTGAAACGATTCCGTTTGAAATGATGCTTGTCTTACATTTCAATATATTTTTTCTATCTTGTCTTGTCTTGTCTTACGACTTTGGTTTGTGTGTGTGTGTGTGTGTGTGTGTGTGTGCTGGCAATAATTTTTCTTCTAAATTCTTTGACTTATGGTTCCTTATAGTTTAATCGTATGAACGTTTCTTTTAAAAGCAAAAACTATTAAAGGGAGGCTACCCGATTTTTCGTGCCGTTATTGTAGAAATTAGAAATTATCATAATATTGCTCGATCAAACCTTTTCATTCACGACCCTTTTGATGAGACGAAATCTTTCGAGAACGCCTGTGATCAAATGAAATTTTTCGCGACCACTCACTCACTTATGAAAGCAATAGGCACTAAGACTAATCATATAGTCTTTAGACGTAATCTGTCAGTAAGACAAAAGTTTAAAAAACAAATTAAAAAGCCGGTAAGTCAGACCATAGATGCGGGAGTTCTCTCCCTTGCACTTTCAGATATTTTAGGGGGGGCATAGACTAGTGGGAATCTTTTAGAATGTCAGCCAGTCAGTGTCACACTACGCGAGATACTCACACATTTAAAATACAATTGCAACGTATTTATAATAATCTATATTAAGTTTTGTGGTGTTTATTAGGAGAAAAACTAAATTATTTTTTTTAACTTAAATTACTAAAACGTGAAATAATCAAAATTTTTTAAAAAGTTAATAGCATTGAGTCATTTTACAAAAAGTTTCCACACACACACACACACACACACACGATAATTATAATGACAT
>VCCN01005986.1:8013951-8029755 GCA_006491835.1 Architeuthis dux | reverse complement strand
TTTTTTCATGAATGCTCTTGTTTCTTTTTATTTATGAAAAATAATTTGTGAACATTTCACACACGTGCACAACTGCACATAAATAAAAAGAAAAAAAATCATGAAAGAAAAACAGAACATTCCAGTACTTGAAATAGGTGATGAAATATCAAAATCAGTTCCATTCAAATGAGCCAATCTCGACGGTAGGAAATTCTATGATTGCCAACATTTTTGTGATTACTGGCGAAAAATATTTTTTCTATTTTTCAGTTAACTGATGTGAATCTTAACCCAGTCTTTTTAAGTGATCATTAAGGTGGTTGAATATAAGCTTCCAACCCCCTCGCCCTTGGTGAAAAGGCCTGATCCGGAGGGGGCGGTGCTGAATCAAACCATTTCTTCTGGGAAGTTTTTCTGATAAAAATTAACTTTCCAAGTGGATGCGAATGATTTTGCTCTAAAGTGGTTGCATAAGAAGACAGATTAAGGAACATGTTTATTTCTGTATTGTCAAATGTGCAGTTATTTCCTCCCCGGTCAACGCCGGGATTAGTAAACAACCTAACAGACAGACTCCTACAACCCTTACTAGAAAAAGTAAAAAGTTGTGTCAGGGTCAGGGACGACATACAATTTTTAAACTTCATACCCAACCAAACTGATCCTGAAACACTTAACATTCGATGTTACTAGCCAGTAACATACTTAAAAGAAACCTTATATGAAATCAGAACTAAAATACAGTAGCGAAATGAAAAATAATTTCATAAAATCGTGGAAGAGATACCTAGATGATTGTTTTATCTTCTGGAAATTTTCATGGGGCAGTATCAATGATATCTTTCTCATACTACAAAATTTACACCCAAATATAAAATTTAGCTTTAAAGAAATTCACTTTTTGGACATCCTAATTAAAATGAAATTGGTAAAATCATTACAGACATTTACCGCAAACCCACGAACACGCAACAATATCTTCACTTCAAAAGCCATCACCCCAAAAACTGTATAAAATCCATCCCTTTCTCCTTAGCACGTAGAATCTGCACCATTGTCACTGACAAAAATCTACAAGAAATCCGCTTAGAAGAACTTCGTCAAACCTTATGTCAGAGAGGGCATCTCATATCTTTAATAAACAAGGGGATATAACTAGCTGAACAAATTCCATTGACAGAATTAAGGAACCCCATAAAATACAACAGAGACCAACCCCTAGCATTCGTATCTACTCATAACATACATAACAGAACTATTCCCCGAAATATATCAAAATTTAAATCAACTCAAAAGAAATAAAATGAAAAAATTACTTAATGAAACAAAGCTAATTAAAAGCAAACGTCAACCTAAAAGTTTTAAACAAATTCTAACATCGGCCCAATTTGGAGATCATATCGTACAAGGAGTCTTAAAATGTAACAGGAAATGTGGTATTTGTAACATACTAATTGAAGGAAAATCCTATGTATTCAAAAACACAGCAAATTCTTTCGAAATAAGAAACTTAACATGCAATTCAAAAGAACGTCATCTATGTGATTGAATGTACAAATTGCAATGAAAAGTATATAGACTGCCCACAATCACTGAATAACAGGGCGTCACTTCACAAAAGCAATATCAAAATCCCTGAGAACAGGCACCTACATGTTTCCAATGCAGCGATGGACACTTTAAAATAATGTCGATTTATCAAACAGATAATTACACAACACTTGCAGCCAAATAATAAAAGTATTACACAGAGAACTGGTGACGTGGTGCCACCGAATGGTTATCTACAGGAAAAAGAATGGCAAGCTTAGACGCACGGTAGATCTGAAAGGCTTAAATGCGTACATTGTTATAGAAACCCATCCTACCCAATCACCCTTCCATCAAGCTAGGCTCGTTCCTGCGAACAAGAAGAAAACAGTATTTGATGCTTAGAATGGTCATCATTCAGTACCTATAAGAAAGTGTGATCGCCACTGCACTACCTTCACCACGCCTTGGGGCCACATTCGGTATTGCACCACACCACAACATAGCATCACAGGATGGTTATTCAAAGCGATTTGATGAAATTGTAGCTTATTTCCCCGACAAGGCCAAATGTATCGATGACACCTGAATGTGGGCAGACAACCCGAAAAACTTCTTCCAGGCTTGCAGATGGTTGGATCTTTGTGGTCACCTTGAATCCTGATGAATTCTTGTTTAGTGCCGATATTGTAGAATTTGCTGGTTTCGATATCACGATGGATAGTATCAGACCTTGCAAGAAATGTATTCACTGACTTCCTCGTGCCAAGTAATATCACCGAAATCCGATTTTAGTTCGGTCTCGTTAACCAAGTAAGCTATTGCACAATAATGACTGACGAGATGAAGCCATTCAGAGACCTGCTGAAACCCTCTACCCCGTTTTACTGGGACAGTCATTTTCAACTTCTATTCGACAAATCGAAAAGAACAATCGTAGAAGAGATAAAGAAAGGAATCATCATCTTCAACAAGAGTCGCAAGACATGTCTCCAAATAAATTGGAGCAAGGATGGGATGGATTCTGACTTCTACAGAGACACTGTCAGTGTCCTGGAGATGCACCTACTTGCTGTTCTTCAGGGTGGAAAGCCATATTTGTTGAAAGCAGATTCACCCATCCAGCGGAGTCAAGGTATGTGCCGATTTAGGGAGAAGATTTAGCTGTGGTGGAAGCCCTCGAGAAAGCGAAGCATTTTGTACTTGGGTGCGACGACCTTATCGTAGCGGTTGAACACAAACTTCTCCTGAAAATTATAGTTGATCGCGAACTAGTCTGCTGAACCTCAAAGAAAAGACCCTTCCTTTCAAATTCAATATCATCCATGTGCCAGGTCGCAAACAAAGCACCACATGCAATCTCCGGGCACCCAACTGGCCCCAGATACCCTGAAAAAGTTCACCTACCTGATGAAACCCATGATTTGGCGGAATGTAGGGAACATGATGCGTCAATAGAGCAAACCACGACCCCAAACGTGACCTCACTGAGAAGCCTCATAACATATGAAAATGTTACAACATCCCAAGCAAAGAAGAGTCTATCACCTAGCCGCAGCGGCATCGGTAGATCCGTTTCAATCTGTTGGGAGCGTGTTCGCGTAACCACTACTAGTGACCCCATCATGCTTTTGCTACTTGAAACGATACAGGCAGGATTCCCAGATCACAGAGAAATACAGACCCCACAATACCTGGATAGAAAACAGTCAAAGTTGGGAAGTTGCTCTCACTAAACGACATTTAAGGTGCGCTGAAAGACTTTCAGAACTCACTGTTGGTGACCATGTGCCTATTCAGAATTATACTTAAAGTGGGATAAAACTGGAAGATGTGTTGAAGTTCACCAGCATGATCATTATGTAATCAGAGTGGGTGGATCTGGCAGAGTAACTGTCAGAAATCAGAAATTTCCAACCAACTTAACACCAAATCTACTGCTCTGAACGTCAATCCGATTACCACCCAATATAAGAAACCACGGTCGAAACCAACCCAAAACCGATATTCAACAACAAAATACTAACCCCAATTCCATCTTCCAACCTACTACACATGTGCGTCCGAACAAACAAACAAAAACAAAACAAAAACAAGCGCCTCTCAGATGATGATGTACCACAATCTCGGCCAACTGGCGGAAAACCAGTACGGGGGGGGGGCGATAACTGGAAATCCGGCAACCTCTCAGTCTACCACTGCTACACTCGGACCACAGAACCTTCTCCCACGACCCCCAGTCGTTGCTCAGGATCATCGACCAGCACAGTTAACACCAATGAAACTCAAGAAATACGAGACGTGCTATCATGCCCGAGCCTGCCGAGGAGGTCAGCGCGTATAACGGAGAGCACCGCTTAAGCTTGACCACTCTGTCTGCTGGGTTCTAGAATGAATATTTCTTTTTCTTCCGTCTGAACTGCGAATCATATACTTGATTCGTTCATCTCACCCTGTACTCGATAAACGCGATAGACAATAGTCAATGAGAGTTACTCCACCTGACATTCCAAAATGGCAGATGATAGTAACCGCGTTGTAATCATCTTTGATTCAATAAATGAGATGAAGACATTGTTTATTATCTTAGTTTGACACGGGGTAACAACGAACAATGAGTGTAGAATTCGCCACGATACAACTTTGCTTGTTATCGCCCTACAACAGGCACCTGTGTAGAGAGAAACTCACGAATAGTAGTATATCTAGACACAATATCAATTTTATCTTCGTTAGTCTTATTTAAATCCCTCTTTTCTAGCCTTAAGACCTATATCAGCGCGCGCGCACACATACACACACACACAATCTTCATTTCGATTCGTTCACGAAGTCAACTCGATTGGTGTAAGCGCAACACAAGAGTTGCCAATGGAAACGCCTGATATGAAACGTCGCCTCAAAATAAATCATCTTGAATTAGGCGATTCTCGAGATTAAGAAAAACTTTCTGATCTTTTTTTTTTTACCATGACTCACTTGCTGTGAGTAAGTCTCATTTACAACTTTAAATATTAGTCTTTGCAAAATTATAGAAAGCAAAATTGAATATTTCAGTAGTGAATATCGCATGTGGAAACTTCTTTATCACTTACTTGGACAAAACCTTCAAATATGATTAATCATGAAGCATTTGTTTTGTTCCAATTGATGCGAATTGATAGATTTCTTTGGTTATTTTAACTACAAAGGAAGCTGCTTATTGTGACCACTTTGGGACACGGTCTTTTAGATAACAATAACCGGCTGGTAACATTAAGCAAAGGGAGCCGCTTATTGTGATCAATAGTGTTTGGGACAGACTGGTTTTGATAACAATAACCGTTAGATAACGTTCGTGATTATGAGTGGCTTCCTTTTTACTTATAATAAAAAGACAATGGCCCTTCAATTTCAAGAAAAAATGTATTTTAAAAAGTAAAGAGGTGATCTCTCAAATCAGACTCAAAATCTTTTTTTTTTTAAACGAATACAAAATCGAACCTATTATGTGACCATAGCAGCTATTATAAAACCTCTGTGAGAGAGAGAGAGAAAGAGAGAAATTGAAATACAAAAATTAAAAGAAACAAATGAACGACTCACCACTTTCATCATCGCTGGCGCTGGTACAAGCCACGTCCATTATAGGACTCATAAAGTAAATACTTTTTAAGTTTCCTAAACGTTGAAGTTTTGGGCGTGGGACTAGCAACTCCGCCCCGTAAAAACCTACTGCTACACCGAAACCCGGAAACCGCAAAGCGGCCCTATGTTGCACAAGTAGTCTGCAAGAATAAACAAACAATACGTTGAAAGGTAATCACCATCGAACTGGTACCGTAGTCTAATAATAACAGTGCTAGTATCGGCGCTGGTTGTTTTACTATTTACGAGAGAAATTATGTTTGAGCGGCAAAAAGGTAGGTCGCTTGCAGTAGTTCAACTTAGTGTCAAAACATATCGAACCAGTAACTGATAGCAAGTTTCTCAAGTTGTGTAGTCCTCGTGGATTACCCGTTACTATAGTGCTGAAAAAACGTAATTGCATAAAGTACTGACGGGGCAAACACGTCTTACAGTAAAAAAAACAACAAAAAAAACACCTTTTTTTAAATCAGTAAATATTTTAAGCTATTTTTTTATGATGCGAAAGTTGATCATATTGAACAATCATTTGTTTTATAAGAGAAAAAATGTTTTAAAAGCTTTTCGTTCGCTTTGTATTTCTAATTATTTTTCTCGGGTAAATTTCTCAAACTATTGTATGAAGGTAAAAAATAAAAATGGAGAGGAGTTTTACCAGTAAATAAATAAAACTAATACAGACATCGCTAACTAATTTTTATGGAAAAAATGTGGAAAAAGTGTAAACAATATTGAATTTGTCAATATAAGTGTTATAAAAATCGTTATGTTTTCTCTTTTTTTCTGTTAATAATTTCCGATTATTGCACTCCACCTTGACGTTATTCAAAATTGTTGACTACAAAAGACATTGAAGCTTTTCGGTTATAATTGCCATACAAGACTAGGTATGATTTACAAAATAAACTGAAGGGGAAAGAATTATCAAAACGGAAGTAATATGATTTTAGTAATATAATCAGTATGTACACATGTTAAATTGTTATCAGTGGCGCGAAGGAAAATGCAGAAGAGGCTATTCATTTGCTTATCGACGAGGACAAATACAGCACACGGTCTTCTAGGCGGGGTATTCACACACTTTCCTATGATAGGTGGTCCAGAAATTACCTGGTTCCTTCAGCTTTTGCGGCAGGCATCAGGGCGTACCCTTGATCCTACCTTACCCATTTCAGTGAAGTGGGGAGGGTGCAATAACTTATTGGATTCCGGCCACAAATGGCCAGAAGCCCCTGGTAAAGTTAGAGAATCCAAATACAGGTATTCCCTGCTTTTAGAATGTTCGCTTTACGCCGCTTTTTTGCTTTTACGAAAGAGGCCTAAATGCGAGAAAAAGTGTCCTGGGTTTGTTTTGCAGCAAGTCGTTATAAATGCAGCGCGCATCCACTTCAACTGTCTCCGACACCCCAGTCTGCTGTACCTCTCACCACTCCAACCTCAGACGACCCAGCCTAACATTCCAAGTTTGGGGGTCTGGAAAATGTTCCCATATAAATTAATGGTAATTGCTTCTTGCTCTATGCCTTTTCGGCATACGAAAGGTTTTTTATAGTAACGCTCCACTTTCGGATAACGGGGGAAGCCTGTAATGGATTTGTATATTGTTCACTTAGAATCAATTACACTGGTCCCCAATGTTGCTGAAGGTAGATATGATCCTGGTCTAGAAAATGTCAAAGTGTGATTTAATTGCACCAAAGTTCTTGGCGGATTTCTGAGTCTGTATATTGAAGAGAGAGACTATTTCACCCAGTCTCTCTCTTCAATATATAGACTCAGAACTGAGCCAAAAATTGTTGGTCGGCTCTTCAGAGGCCAGACGGTTTGCCACCAGCCTTGTCTATCTTCGAACGAGACAGGCGAAAAATACACTAAAGGCCTGGTTCCTGGAGATCCATTTTCCAAGCAGCACCTTCCCATTGCACTAAAGGGGTAGGATTAGGGGCATGCCCTAATGAAAAAAAAAAATCAGTGGAAATGGGCAGTGTTTTGAACACCCACATACAAATGAGTGAAGCCTTTCCTTTCTCGAAATGTACAAGCATAGAATTACAGTAGGTAATGAACGAAAACTTGAAAGTTTCATAATGATGCATTCTCACATTGTCCGAAGACAACAGACTAGTGTGAATAAAGTTATCTATCTATATAATGTACAATGTGACTTTCTGTTTGTTTCTGTCCGTAACAATGGACTCTTCCACTTCAAGGTAACAATTTTGATAAAAATATCTCCTAGCCACCATTTTTAACAATGGACTCTTCCACTTAAACGAGTTCAGTCACTATTTAATAAAACTGCAGATGAAGATAAGGCGTAAACATTTATTTACCCTATCAAGTCTTGAAACCAAGAGAATTCCACAGAAACACGGGTAGATATTTTACCAAATGTATTACGGCCTCCAGTATGTATGTGCGTGCGTGCGTGCGTATTTTTTCACGTGTAATAACTAGTATAATATATAAAGTCTGTTCGATTCATTAAACTTTTTTTTTTAAACTAAAAATAAATTTATTTTCGGCATTTACGTTAACAAACAATATATTCAGCGTTTTGTTCCACCATCTTGCGAGCAACATACATGCCATCCTCCCAGAAATGGTTATCTTTCTCAGGAAAGAACAGCTCTCGGTGCCTTTTGCAGTCTGCCAGAAATTGATTTTTTTCTCCCTTTTATTGAAAGAATTCTGGAAAGACCGGAATAAATGTTAATCCGAAGGTGGATTATCTGGTAAATAAGACGGATGAGTGGAAATTTACCAACTAAGAAGCTGTGGCAATTTTTGCCTGGTCACCAAAGAAACTAGTGCTATCCTGATGGAATATTATGCCCTTTCTTTTAACTAATTCCAGACACATTTCGTTGATTGTTGCTTTCAATTTGCCAAATTGGGAACAGTATTTGTTCGAATCAATCGTTTGGAAGGAGCCCAGAGTAACACCCTTCAAATCCCACCATATACAGAATTATTTTTCATGAAGACCTGCCTTTAGTACGGTTAGTGGTGATTTATTCGCTGTTGTAAAGTATCCACTTTTCGTTGCCCGTTTAATGAAAATAAAATAAAAACGGAACATCTGCGTTAGATTTAAGTTGCGAATCGGAAATATGGTTCAGAAGTTTTCTTTTCTCGCTTAAGTAATACGAAATACACACATGAAAGCGAATAATATAACCAAGCTAGTGTAAATGATTTTCAACGCTTGATTTTGATATTTTGAGTCGTGCGTCGTACAATGTTAATTATTCTCAAGTAATGTCTTCGATTGATCGTTATCAATCATAATGGGTCTACCTAACCTTGGAGCATTGTTCAGCGAGAAATTGAATGAGTGTTTACTAAGCTTAGACTGGCATAAGGTCACACGTGTAGAGCACCCAATAAGGATCCAACTTACTATTGTAGTAATGGTCTGGTGGGCGTAGCTTGCTAACCATTGCTCCATAGCAAGGCGCCAGATAGAGTATGTGGTCACTACTTGATAAACAAAACGTTGATAATTTAAATTTTGTTAAAAGTATTAACAAAATGTCATCTATAAAATAAATAATAATAATAAATTGATACTATCCGTTCTGTTTTTTGTGTGTTCCTGTTTCGGTGGTCGACGAAATTATATCGATGGTTTATCGGGAAATGATTAAGATCGGTGGAGTAACCACGCGAACAATTTGAATAGATAGCGGATCCTTTAGCGGCGTACTCCTTAATAGTCTTAAGAAGCTTTTCTGCAGGTCGATCAGGTACCCGAATCAATAAGCAGTCCCCAATAAGCTTTACTGCGGGTCGATCCGGTATTGTATCCGCTTTGTGCAACACTTAACTTGATGGGGGGCTGCCCTGCGTTCCCTCACTTCTTTTTTGGTGATAATTTAGTATACATAAAAACTATTTTTAACGATTGATCAGACATACCGTATTCGATGGCATTTAAGACCTCCGCCCGATTTCAGCCAGAAGAAAAACATTTCCCTGAATTCCTCTCATATTTAACCCAGTTTTTATAAAACTCCTACTCAAGTTCTGGCCAATGTGGGGCATGACAACGAAGTTTACGGCTCCAGTGTTGCCGATTCGGCGCGTTTCTTCTTTTGGCAGTTCTAAAATGGCCCAAATTAGCGCGTTTACGTTTAAAACATTTTGGCCATTTTTTTGACCATTTTTAGTGTCTTTGGCTATTGAAAAGGAAAATTAGCGCTTTTTGGCAATCAAAGTAAGGCGAAATTTTTTTAGTTGGCAACGCATCTACCTTTTGAGGGGGAAAGTGTCCGTCTTTTAAGAGATAACTCCCAATGGAGTATAAACCCGGTGACGAAGACACGGTTTCTGTTGCATTCCTCAGCTGCAAGTTTTCAAGTCTGGTCGAGACCAGGACTTTATTCTTACAAGTTTTTATGACCACCTCCCCGAAAGGTTACCGCCACCCTAATCACACAGCTTAGCGTTTTTCAATTAGCTGCTGAGTGCACAGGGAAATTTGTCCTAATGACCAGTTTTCCACACTCTTCGCTCATACCGGGAATCGAACCCAGGACCTACTGCGTGTGAGGAAGACGTGCTAACCATTACACCATCCGAACGGTTACGGTAATGTTTCAATCTATATTCGTAAGAAATCCGAGAGTTAGATTTTACAAATCTGTAAAGGTTACGTATGGGTCCACGGCTCAAAATAGCCAAGGGCCATTTTTACAAGTACCAAGTTAAGCTAATGAGAAGACGACATTGTCCGATTAAAATCGGTCTGGGTATTTCAGATTAACAGATATTTGTTAAGAAAAATCTCTTTACTTACCAATAGGTTCTTCATCACTACATAGATTTTCTACCACGAACATGGTGACAATTGCCTGCAGATGACAAAAATAATTCCTAAGACCGCTTGATTGATTTGAATAATTTATAATAAAAACGAATTTCATTTTTAAACAAAAGCTATGGTGGCGCTGGCATTTAGTTTTTCTATGCATTATTTTCTTAGAATTGAGGTTTTGGTTAGAGTAGCGGTCCAATATAATAAATACTTACATAATTGAACACATACTGAAAAGGGCCTTTGAATACAATATTTTTAGAGGAAGAATGAACGTCTGCACCACCATAGACAACACAAACTGACCTAAATGAATACTTCTGTAGATTTCATTCGAATTTGCACTTAAGTTTCAGACATCGCTTTGAAATATCTCTTTATTTCCTATGGTATCATATGTTTAATTATTTTTTGACCACATAAATAAGAAGTCTTATGAACAATATAAGCACCACCAGTGGTGGAAAAGGGGCGGGGGGTACGGCGTATACCTACATCTCAATTTCCAGGTGTTTTGTATGTTCAATATCTACTAATGAAGACATTACCGTATACCTAGTTCTCAAAATCCATTTCCATCACTGGTCACTCGACAATATAACTTAAACTAATTACAGTGCTTCACACCCTGAAATATTGCTGCGTGAATGATTTCTAAAGAACTTTTAATGTCAAATAAAATACAAATAAATTGCCAACAATTTTCAAAGTTGAAGCATGTCTGGCTCAAAATAACAAGGTTTGTATCGTTGCTATAACAATGACAAACTTAAGGCTAATAATATAGGTTTTAGTCCAGGATAAGTCATCAACTTTGTGTGAATACTTATAGACTAATTATTTTATTACTAGCAAGGATACCCGTAAAAAATGACGGTTATTTATGTATGGATCGGCAATAAGGAGCCAAAAGCGATTTTATTGTTTTATTAATTCAAGTATCCGAATTTTAGGTTTTTTGAAAGTCTCAACTTAAAAGTCACCACTGATATCCAGTATCAAAAATAAAATTAAAAAGTCATAGAAAGATACGTATTTTATTAAAATATAAAAATATTTCCTTAAAGTTGGACAAATTTGACAAATCTAGTCATGAAAGTTTTGTTTGGCCATATTTAAACTGAGCCATTTTGACCTTTTTTGTGCGTGTGTGCCGAGTGTATTTGCATTTGGCCATTTTTGCGAGTTTTTGGCCAGAAACGCCTCCAATCTAGCTACTGCTTTTCCCCTTCCAATTGTTCCCTGTCTAGGCTACACCAAAGGAAGCGGAAAGGAAAGAGGAAGCAGACTGTCAACGCCACGGCGAAAGAGACTGACACAGTTTGTTGAATTTGGTCAGTGTCCTTCGTTGCTATGAGAACGACATATTGCATTGTCCACCCGTTAATTCTATTATTGGTTGTCCAATCTATCTCATGTGGAACAGCCCATTATGAGTTGTAGGATCTCAGCTGGCGGACACGACAGACAACCAAACATCAGACTCGTTTGGCTTTTATATGTATAGATATGAAGCATTGTAAACCATGACTATTAATTTTTGACAACTATTTACCTTCAATTTTTTATCATACCTTAACTTGGGCTGCCAATTCTTTATTTCCGATCCGCAATATATATATATATATATAAATAAAATATAAATATATAAAATAGGCCATTTTTTTAAAAATCCGTTTGAGTTATTTGCTTCTAAATAAAATCAATAGAATGTCTATTTAGAAACTATCCTATGTGCCTAAAATTACAAAACCTAAACAAATTGTACTGTATACTGAACATTGATCATAGACATAGACATAGACGGATAAAAATCCCAATTTACTGAAGCGACGAATATAACCTATTTCAAATTAAAATTATATGCATATCTTTCTTTCAGACCTTATATAGTTCTGGCCCAGAAGTTCTAAAACAAGATATGTTACGTTTTTTTTAAAGATATGTATATAAAAGTGTTTTGTTATCTTAAACAACCATTTTGCTGCTCAACCGTGCATCTGGGTTTCGATTTTCTTTTTAATGGAAGGTACAAGTCACGAGTTAAGGATTTTCTTTTCTTTTTGGAATTACTAAAATGCTTAAAAACAGAATTATACCTATCGCCAAGTGTATAAGAATTCTGGAACATGCATGTATAATAATTCAATAATTTTGTTTTAAATTGGTTACATTTTCTGCCCCGGTGAACTAGGATTCTACGAAAAGGTGTGGTTTAATCCCTTTTAGCGCTATGGCTGTTTGACCATATAGCAAAAAAAAAAAAACAAAACAAAAAAACACTACCATCAACCAAAACTGTCAACATAGGTTTCAGTTTTTAAGCTGGTCCGGCTGGCCGGTTTAGGCCGATATATCGATATATAGTGTTTTTGGCTACGTTATATCGACATGACAGTGCTATAAGGGCTAAGCAAAGCTTGTATTAGAACAATGAAATGGTAAATTTAGTTTAACTTTTTCCTCCCAAGGAAAGTTGCCAAATAACAACAAATGTGACGATAGCCAACTTTTAACAGATTTATTGCCCGGTAATTTTACCATACGGCTATGTCAATACGGGGAACTAATCAAAATAGGTTTATCGCGTAAAGAATAGTTACAACTGAAATTAAACCAGAGATATTCGGGAAAGTATTTGTTATTTCATCGAAAGATTAGAGAAACTTTGAAATCTAACTAGCATTGCATGACCATTAATAGTCGTTATACTATGAACAGTATTTCTCTCCTTCCATTAAAATTAATGTTATGCGTCTTAGAGGGCAACTTCCAACCAAATAATAACCATTGAATGGTGTCAAAGCGTTGGACTTTTGCAAAATAAAATTTTTTTAAAAAAAAGCAACACCTTTGCAATGAAGGTATTTATCTGTTAGGACGACAAATAAAAGAGGTAGATGCTACAAGAAAACCAGTAGGGAAGAATTAAAATATACGATCAGGTATTTTTTTCTTAATAGGTCAAGTTGGGCAGCGGGGGTACTTGTATTCTAATGATTTTGCGCCGTATATGAAAATAAAAAGTTGAAGATTTCATCGCATTTGTACCGTTTCTAACTGGAAAGGGCTTTTGTAAGTGGCGAGGGTTAAATAAACAGATTAATTTTTGTGCACAAAGCCCTCCTTCGTGTACAAAAATTAAGTTCATGAGTTTTATACAAGTACCCATAAAACTGAATTTATAATTTGAGAAAGTGTGGATTTACTTTGAAATGTTACCTGAGGGATGAAATGAATGTTGTCCAGTTTTAGATGATAAATAACAGCGATGAATTGTACTCAACAATTTTAAAAGTATTGCTTTGCGAAAAATCTGTTTCTAAAAATTTCTTTCTCCACAAAAGCAATCGCCGATTAAAAAAACAAACTGAAGCGTAATTGTTGGATGCAAACAGCAAATAAATAAATAAATAAACCAATCTCCAATCAGGCAATAAAGCCAAAGCTTTCTTTCTTATCAAATAATTATTCAGCTATTCTATAATTTGCATATCTATCTCAGATGCCTTTGAAGGGGAGGGGTTACATTTTTATTTTTATTTGTTTATTTTTACCTTATTTCCTGGTCTATAGGACGCACTAAAAAAATGTATCTAAATATTGCACTGCGGTCAATGTGCTGATATTATGAATGTGAGGCCATGTACCGAATGCTCGACTAGAAAATCCAAAAGTGCCCCTGTAGTGTATAAACCGGCAAATAAGGCGGTATTCATTCATACTTGCAAGTATGTACTCTTCAAAATGTGACAGGATTAATAACCGAGATTGTAAAAGATTAAAATAAAACCATGAATATTCCCAGAGAAATTATTTTTATAGAGAAATGATACTTGCGAGATGTAATAAATCGGAGTAAAGACAGTAAGGTTTTTAAAAAAAAAACTCGGTCAGACAGCAATGGCTTACATGGCAAAAGGAATATAAGCATTGCTATAACTTTACCATACTTTTTCCCGATCAAATGGGAGGGTCGCAGAAATATTTGAAAATCTTTTAATTATGTAACTAGTGTTATTTTTTATTATCTATATACAAAAATGTACTCCTTGTGGTGCTTATTGTAAAAATGCCTCAATACTATTCACTAATTGTTTAACAAATACATTTCGTTTTTGCTACATTCTAGTAATTTATTTATTTTAAACATTTTTTTCTCGTAATAAACACCGTAAAACTTAATATACGCCCCTGATTTTTATCGTTAGAAATGAAATAAAATTAATGGTAGATTTTTTTTTAAAACTATGGCAGGGGGCCATATTTATATTATTATGCCCTGGGCTGCAGCCCGTTCAGCCCATATGTAATTCCGGCACTGTATGTGATCATTATAGAAGTAAAGATACTTAGCTTAGTTTAGTCTGATTCGAGGCCACAGTAAAGGGATTGAACGACATTTGCTAAGAGTCTGCAATATCTAGCTTACTTTTAATGGGAACATTAAGTTAAAATAATTGTACTGCGCCATTATAGTTTATTGACTATAGGTTCCAACTATCAAAACCCTCGCCATCGGTGAGAAGGCCTGATCCGGGGGGCACATGCCCCCCCCCCCCCCAGCAGACGCCCATAATCACACAGTAAGCTACCGTGACACAGGATGCGAGTTCAAGTCACGTTCGAAGCTACTTTTTGGTTTTCAGCTCCTGTACATTAATTTGTAAGCCGAAGAATAGATCAGCTGAATAAAGCTGATAAAACTCGACAAAATGAATATAGGCCGGGGGCCAGCAGGGCCTACCGTGCACCAGCCCCCATGATTCTACATTTAGGGTACCAAAACGTTCCTTAGGATGTCCTCTTTCAGAAAAAAGATGTTCCCAAGAAAAAAGTTGGACCTCTGCCAACGGAAAAGAATTGCACGAATCCGCCCAAAAGTGTCTGCACTTCTTTCGTAGCATATTGTCAAGAAAAAAGTTGGGAAGAACTACCTCATTTGCATAAAACAAAATGGCCACCAACACACACCAAAAAAGACAGAATTTCCTATCTCGTCTCCTAGTTGACATATCTGAGTACTTTAAAAGGCTAAATCATGGTTTTCAGACATGAGGAATTCAAAAATGTTACCATAAATTAATTAATTTATAGGTATTTCAGGATTTTACAAGGAAATATCAAGTATACTTTATAGGCAAAATTGTGGATTTAATTCATGAAGGAGATATATATAGAGAGAATTTCCTCAACTTCCCAACGGTGTATCCTGTCAATTTGTATCTATTGGGCTTAAAAGGTTACAGCTCAAAACGTGAAGCTTAGTATTCAGCATGTTACGAAGAAAACTTCAAGTAAACAGTCCAAGTCTATGGATCGTAGATGATTAAAGTATGTATATATATATCGTTAGAAGGAGAATTGCATCAGCTTCCCAACGGTACATGTTCCCAATGTAAAGTTAGTATTCAGCATTTTACGAGAAAACCTCAAGTACACAGTTCACGTTTTCGGCTGTAACTTTTTAAGCCCAAGAGATACATATTGGGAACATACACCCTTGGAAAACCGATGAAATTCACTTTCTAACGGTATATATATGTATATACCACAATCAAACATTAATTCCACGATCCATAGACATTGGACTGTGTACTTGTTTTCTCGCAAAATGCTGAATACTTAGGTTCACATTTTGGGCTGTAGCTTTTTAAGCCCAACAGATACCAATTGGGAACATGCATCGTTGAGAAGCTGATACAATTCCATTTCTAACGATATTTAAATGTATATACTTCCATCAATAATTAATTCCACAGTCCATAGATTTTCATCGTAAAATGCTGAATACTTCACGTTTGGGTCTGTAACTCTTTGAGCCCAAAATATACATATTTGGAACA
>VCCN01005986.1:7979505-8001449 GCA_006491835.1 Architeuthis dux | reverse complement strand
AAAGTAGAGCGTTCCAAAAAAAGCCTTTAGTAAGTGAAAATGGTATAAAGCAAAGAAACAATTACCATTAATTTGTATGTGAAAATTTTTTGTTAGGCCAAGCCATTGGAGGTACAGGAGACTGCGGTGTAGAAGAGAGGAAAAAGGTGTGCGTTGCCTCTACAATGGCTCGCTGCAAAACGAAAGCTGAGCACTACTCTTTTCGCCTTTTTTCGAAAAGAGTACTTTCGGCAAGTGGTTACTACCTATATTTGAATTCTATAAGTTTTGGGGGTTTTCTTTTATAGAAAACTAAAAAAAAATCATTACAGTACAACTGTCCATTGTTTCAAATGGTGGGATGGAGATTATTATCAGCAGAATTGTTACCTTCAAGTGGAAGAGTCGATGGTTACAGACAGCGAACCAAGAAAATCACACTGTTCATTATTAGAGTAGATAAAATCATGATCACAAGAATGACTTTTACTCCTGGGTAAAAAGTGTATTAAAAAGAAAAAATTTCAAAAATTGATCAACATTTAATAAATATATTATCCTTTCATTATTCATCAATGTTCAGTAATTAACACAATGAATGAATTCAATAAAAGAATCATTTGTTTATTTAACTGCTTCATAGTTTTTTTTACAAAGATGTGGACACTACTAAATAATTAAAAATGGGTTCTAGAGAATACAACGTGTATTACAAAAGTAATAACGAGAGAAAAAGTGCAAAAGAGAAGGGGAAAAAAAACAAAAAAAAAAACAAGAAAAAAAAAAACTTACTTCATGGGATGTAAATGGGACCAGCATTCCAATACTGCCTGACAGTGTGGTATAGACTAAAGATTCAGAACCTCCAGGAATTAAAGTTGCTTTTTGTAATGAAGTAACCACTTCTCCAATATGAAAATTAGAAATGACATCAGCCTAGAACGAATAAAAGATGTATTTATAATTTGATGTGGAATGGGTAATAAATGCACATTGTGATTTTAATAATTTATAAATATTTATTAATACAAGCAAAATTAAAAATGAAGATTTGAATTACAGACCTTTTGGGATGCACCATTCAAGAGGCCTCGATCCCACAGAGCTTTATTACCGGTTGGATCTTCATCCACTTCATCACAAACATCAGGAGGTAAACGAATCTGGAAGGGTAATCAAAGGAAATTTGAATACTCTAAAAATGGTAATTTGTAATAGCACTTCATTATCACAGGAAATGAATTCTTTGCAAGTCAAATGTAATCACTAATTAAGAAAAGATTCAGATCAAACATAGAAATTGAATAAAACCACTTTCTGTAGGTAAAGGTAAATATTCTTTTAGGAATATGATGAAATTTATTAGTATATAAATCTTTTGTAATGTAAAATCTAATATCAAAATATAAATTATGTTCCTTGCTTATATATTTCCATAGTTGCAGCCTATCCTTAGGCAATGCATAACACCTCTCAGCTCCCAGATTTGCAAGGGGGTCACAACAAAACAAAACTTTGGATATTTATATTTATACTTTTGAAAAAAAGAAATTTTTTTTTGAGAATTTACAAGAAAAAGTCTTTGACATTAAATCATTCAGTGAGTCATAAAGCAACATTTATGAATGAATTCTACTTTACAAAATTTTCCTAATCATTTAAGAGTAAATATAAATTGTGCAAAATTATCAACTCATCCCCATAAAATAATTTATATACTGACCACAGTGACATTTCCAAATTTGTCAGCTGTTGCTACAGTGTCGTAGTCAAGGAGGCAGGAACTTGTGACCCATCGAGGAGTAGTGTCATCTGCAAACACTATCAACTGGTTTTCTTGACGTTTGTAACGGACAAAGTTGATGCTTTCTTGAATGTCTGATACAATAATCCGATGGCCCAGAGTTAAGATGCTCATGATGAAATTTGGAATACGCTGAAAGATACGTTAATAAAGTTTGTTCATTTATTACTTGAAAATGAACCAAGCCATTCTGTTATTTTTCAAGACAGATCTGACACCTTGCATTGGAGATATTAGTGAGACTCAGTGTATTGAAAAATAATATATTTAACATAGCAAAAAAATCCATTGAAACCAAAGTGAATCAAAACCTATTAAAACTAATGTAAAACCATTAAGTCTCATTTAATGAAGCAAGCAACTAAATTGCTAATACTTAATGCTCCTTGTCATTTTAATTTCATGAAAATTAAATATCTAAAAGTAGAAAGATTATATATTAGAAGATAGAGAAAAATCAAATTTAAAATCGCTTGGAATTTGAAAGAAAATGAGAAAAAAAATACATTTACAAATTATAAGCTTTGATTTGCTTGTATAATCTAAAAAATTCTTTTTGTAATACATTCAGTAAAATTATGTATTTCAATGAAATGTAATATCAAAATAAACAATTATTACAGAATAAATCTTATACTTTAGTTTCTAACAATTGACTTTGAAAAAATGTTTTCATCAAGAATAATTAAGGATCTTTTAATACTATAAAATATAAGTAAATTTCATTCAGGATTAAGTTTCATTAATTGCAATTGAAAGTAACTTTTAAGATGAATATTTTTAATGAAAGATCTGTGTCCCGAGTACAAAACAGACTAAAATAATTTGACTTTGATCACATCATAGATTTTATTTTCAATAAGTTAAATATTATATTTATTGAATTTGTATATCTTTTGGAATTCCTTGTTCATAAAGAACATTTAATTTACTCTTCTACTGATGCTTTACAAAAACTACTGCAATTTAAAAAGTTAATTACACAAGGAATTAGAGAATTAATTTTAACATTGCTTTATTTTCATAAAATTGTAACTTCACTATCTGACCTTTTACTTAGTCCACATCCTCTGTATCCCTTTTCTACATTTCTATTTCACAACAGCCATGATAAAGAAAATGTAGTCTAATTATTTAATGATTTTACTATTTGGATACATTTGATCACATTATCAATATTTTTGTATTAATTCAGATACTTTATTTTAACAGCTATTTTTCTTACAATCTGATAAAACATACCAGAAAAACAAAGCAAGACAAAGTAAAAAATCTTAAATATTGTTATTGCAAAGTTGATCAGCTTGTTGCAGGAGTGGACAAATATAAAACTAACTTATTATCCATAGATTAACATGCATTATATAACAATACATTTATTCTATAAAAACAACATTTGTAAAAAATGGAATGCATTGTAAGAAAGAAAAAAAGAAAAAAAAATATCTCATTTTGTACCTTATTTTCACATTTCCTGAGAAGTTTCTTTTTTCCTAAATCATATATCCGTAAATACCGTCCAACGCCAATTAGAGCTCGTCCTTGGAAAGAAGCAATAGCACCTGGCAATTCATCAACAACAGTTTTATGTACAAAATCTAACTTTTCTCCGTTATTAATGAGTTTATAACAATAGATGAATCCACCACTGAGTGAACGAGGGTTGAGTACCAAGTCCTTTGCTGTACCCACAAGGACATGGATGTCATCGGGAGAACAGGCAAATTTTACCAAAGCAATACTGAAACAAAAACAAATAATAATAATAATAATAATAATAATAATAAAGCAATTTTCTAAAAGAAAAATATTATCAAATACTGTGTAAATATGTCTGAGAAAACTTTAGTCCATTCATCACTAATTTGAAATTATCCTGGTCGACTTCCCAAGGTTTTACAATAGGATAAAATAGAAATAAAATTGCTAATGCCTAAAGACTAATAAAACCAGATAATTTACACCAAAACATTCACCAGGGTGGCTTTCAATGATATATAATTCATATAAACAAGGACATAAGTAACCACTTCTATAAGAAGCCATCTTTATTTACCCAAATTTTATATACACAATACAATGGGCATAAGGCAATAAAATATATAATTGAGAAAAACATTTTTTAACCACGTAGGAGATAACTCATCTTAGCAAGTTGTCAGTCCAGTTCTACGGATGAGATAACTCGTCTTATGATAGTGTGTTGTTTTTCGCAAGATGACAAAACCCAACTAGAAAGTGTAAAGTATGTTTACAAAATCCAAAATGGCGAGAGAGTAGATACGAGTGTACTGAATGTAGAATGGGCTTATGTGTAAATCCATGTTTTAAGATACTTCATAATAGTTACAATATTTTAACACATTTGTAAATATTACATTTCTTATATATTCTTTTCCACACATATATATATTACTATAAGATTAGTTGATTTGTATGAAAATAAAACAATTTTAAACATGCAATGAAGACTTTCTATTTTCATCAATTTATTTTACAAGAAAAACCCAGCACAGGAGTTACATTAAAAGATATACTTGGCAGCAAACAGGGTAAAGACTTAGAAGTTTATATTGTTGAGACTTTTATGAAGTTCTAACAGTGTTACAAGAATGCTGAATAAAAATTATTTTATGAAATTTGTCCATATTTCAAATGAAAAGCACTTATGAATAGGATGTTATAACCTCTAGACAACAGGAGTTAGTGTGTACTATTTTTAGAAGCACTTCCTGCTTGTCCAGACAGTTGACCTTGGCACGAAGGTCAACGTCTGGGATTTGCCACGCTTTTAGGTAAATCCCTGGCAGTTTGAACTAACTCCACGACTGGACAAGTCGTGCATACATTCTCTCCTAAATCAGAGCCATATCTAAAAGATGAGCTATTTCTTCTAAATGCTAATCTCACTCTATCCTATTTTCCTTCCTGTTGTCTTATTGACTAACCAGTACTAAAGCTACTAATGCTAATACTTAAGGAACGACTGAAAGAACGGACTAACCACCTCGGGTTTCCACATAAAAAACAGGTCGGTTGTCTATCATATATTTTGCTTGACGTTGTGACTTCTTCGAAGTTCAAGTCATTACAGTAACAAGTTAAATACTCAATTGCTGTTTTAAAAAGATATCGCTGAATTAATATTCTTGAAATATCTGAAGACAAAATGCTGTTTGACTAGAAATATTGTAGCATTAAATCAAACTAATAGAAAGTAGAAAAAACCTTTACCTGTGAGCAGCTTCATTTTGCTCCAATGCAACTTTATCCAAAGTTATCCCACTGACAGGATTGATGATTCGAATAACAGAAGCCCACATTCCAGTTCCAGCTTTGGGAGAACCAAATGTGGTTTCAGGGAGATCTTCAGACAAAAAGGCAGCTGCCATTTTAGCAGCTAATTGTTGTTCATCTTCTTGAGCAGCTTCAATCATTTCCTACAGAAAACAATTTGAAAAGCAGAAGTGTTTATTATTTGCATGCAGTTAAAATATTTATTATTTTTAGTATTTAAAGCAGTTAAATAAATACTGACAAAAACATCCTTTAGCATTTTTATAAATAACTGATTTGTGGGTGCCAAGAACTAATAATTTTAAGATATTGATGCTATTGAATTTAAAATAAAATTATAAACTTCTCATTTTTATGCTTACTTATCCTATATATTATTCTGCTTGTTTGTATCTATGACCATTACGCTTTAAAGACGACCAGTCTCACGTATCAATCTGACTGGCTCTTTTAGTAGCTGGACATTTTGGCTGCAAATTTTCTAACCCCGACGATTTGGCTGCGTTTTGTTTTTAAAGGCAAAACTTACTAACTAGAGATGAGATTTAAAATGAAATAGAATCAAAATATATAAATCTAATGCAATTTACAATAATAATAAATTAATTCATGTTTGTTGTTTAATGGTTTATAAATCTTTTTTTAACTTTTTATAGCTAATTTTTGTTTATTTTCTCAAGTAAGTTTATGTAAGACCCTCACTTCTTACAGAGATTTGTGAGTTTTCATATGAAACTGCAGCTGTTATTTAAGCTTTTTGATTTAATTTAAATGTTTTACGTTTAGGATCTTAATTAGTCAAATATTTGATAAAAAATAGAAAAAATTGGAAGAAAAGTTTCAGGGAAATACCAGACAGGTGGTTCAAATATTGAAATTTTTTGGTGATTTGACATGGAATGATCCTATAGATACATTCCATACATAAATTACTTTAAAAAAATTATGTACTTTAATTCTTTCCTCCCTAACAGACAAATTTGATAAGTTCCCTGCCTGGCGGACACCCTTCATCTAACAATGTGCCTTGTTCCCTGAAACTAACAGAAAAAATACAATGGGCAGTAAATAAATTGCTATATCTCTTAATATTAAATGTACATTTTCAGTGATTATTCCCAATGTATCATTTCTAAGTCCGGTGAAATAAAACCAGCAAAAAGTTAATTAAAAAAGATATCAATTGATTGGCATTGTCATGATATAAATTTGCATATGATTTAAATTTAAATGTGTTTTTGTTTTGTTTTTTTTTAGTAAATTTTTTTATCAATATTTATGTTCAATAATATTTAATAAATTATTATCTATAAACTGCTTAGCAGTATCAGATAATTGGGTAGCTGGTCCAGGAATGTCTGTAAAATCATCAATATTTATGTTCTGCAAGTGATCGGTTTTTTAGCAATTTAAAAAAAAAAAAAAATATGTTTTGTTTATTTTCAATAACAATAAATTATTATCTATAAACTGCTTAGCGGTATCAGGTAATTTTGGAGCTGGTACAGGAATGTCCGTAAAATCATCAATGTTTACATTCTTGCAGAATGATCGCTACTTCCATTGTTTAAAAGATTGTAATTGTCGACCTCGGAGTCACTCGACTCACCAAAATCATTCATATATAGAATCATGTTATAAAATATTTCTTTGAGCAGTTTGTTCAGTTTCATGCAAAAATCCCTCAAATTCCGAATCACTAAAGTCACTAGAATCCATTTTAGAATACCATGTATAGCGATAGAGATTTCAAATTTCCGTCCTTTTCGTTTATCATTAATAGATCAAAGAAGACAGAACTAGGTTAAAGGTGTCCCCATATGGATTCATAAGCTTCATTTTGATTGGTTGAGATCCCCTAGAGACCACTAATATTGACTAATCAGAGCCGATTTAACAAACGCTACATAGCCTGACTCAGGGAACTGAAGCATTTTTTTCAGCACACTTTCAGGTGTTGTCAGGGAGGAATGACATTTTTTTTTATCATGCCTGTAGGCGTTTTCAGGGAGGAATGAATTAATTGCATAAATATATGCCAGAGTAATTATATCTTAATTGTCAACACCCATGGAATTTTCACGGGTCCAGTTAATTACAAATATATTTTTTTGTACAATAGTCACACGTTGACTTACACCCGACCAACTTATGTCCAATCGCAGTACTACTCCATAAAAGCTTAAAACCCATTAACTACGGATAATAGGAATTTCAGTCATTGCTGTTCAATGGCTCAATTGCAATCTTATTGTTAGATTGCTAAAGATGTCACGTTTGTTTCAAGTTCTCCAGTCAGGGAAGGCAGGGAGAAAGAAAAGGTAAATGAGCATACACCTCGCTAGGTTGAGCTAATGGTGGAGGGACTAATTCTAACATGGTTTTTCTTGTGCAGAATTTCATACTGAACAAGATGAGGTATGATAGGCTGGTCAGAATGGTAGATTTCTTGGTGAAAAATAGGTTTATGGCAAACAGCTATTTTTTTAAACTCATGAGAATCCATGGTAAACAGCTTCTGTCACCAATTTTCATCTTTTAAATGTTTGATTACCATGAATTTTCAAACAAAATTAAGAAATGATGATGTAGCGGCTAAAGTTTGTTCAACTTTTTACCCAGTTTGTATCGACTAAAATTAAGATTTGATATAATTTACATTATGTTTTGAAACGCAGCGACTACACCCGCCTCCCAGGGGCTCTGGTTGTTTTTATATGGATTTCAAATATAAATTTTAAAAATATCATAACAAAAAATGTTTAAAATCAGGACATAAGGGTTCCCCCCCAGTAGATTATATAAAGCTATCCCCCTGGCATTTAGCCCCTCTTCCGGAGCCTTCCATGTGCCAGATCTCATGGACTATTAGTGAAAGAAACTAAATGGATGACATTTGCTCATTTCTCTTCGGAAAGGCAAGGAAGACGTATGTACAATATAGAGGTTTGGGTAAATATGTGTCATGAGCAGTGTGTATATTCCACCTCACCCTATAATGATAGACTTGCACCCATACTACCCGGATGCAAGTCAATGCATGGCCGTAGTTTTGTTATATGTATTACACTTAAAAATAAGAATATCAGAAGAAAAAGTCATACAAACCTCAGCCATTTGTTGCTTACGTTGCTGCTTAGTTACATCTGTATAAGCATTATGGTCAGTTTCAATAATAATAAGGTTATTTGATTCTTGGTGGATAACAAATTTTCTTGGTGTGTATTGCAATGGCCATGACACTTGATTAAAAACAGCACCAAGTTTTTCAAGAGCTAAAATCCTGAAAAATAAAATGTTATAAAATAAATAATCTGTGTACACAAACAAAAACTGATCAAGGCAAGTATAGAAAAAGGATAATGAAAAGAAATGGAAACCAATGAACTTACAGACTCTTAAGCTTCTTATTCATTTTGATACTGAATGCCTAATCAGATTTTCAGTGATAGATGCAATTGTAAGCAGAGGACAATGAACAAATAATTTAAACATTATCAGCACTTGGAAGATTTATGAATAATTGCTGAAGAAGCTTTTTCTCTTCGACTGAGTTTCACCCTTACCCAATCAGAATAGGAGTAAACTACATTGAAAGTTAAACATCTGATGAAAAATGAAATAAATAATTCATATTTGACCTACCTAAGAGTATTTGTTGAAATTGCAACAATACCTTCAGGACATTGTTCAGAAGCAAAACCAGAAGCATATTCCAGAGTTTCATAAGAAAGTGGTGTGAGATGAAATCTGTTTTGATAAGTGTAACTCAGCCATGATCTACTAGACATGGCTAAAACCTAAAATGAAGAGGAAAATCTTGTCAAAAAACTATTAGGTTAAAAACATCTGACAAAAAATTTATCTAGTAAGGTATAAATATATATATACAGTCAATATATTGTTTTTTTTGTGTACATGTAATAAAATAAAGTTAACGACAATTGATTTTTACAGTTATTTTATGTCTAAGGAAATTTATTGAAAATGAGATACAATATTTGAATATACTCACATCTTTTACATTTGATTAAATACTAAATTATAAAGTGAGAAAATGCATAAAACTAATCTTTTGCATGAACTATGTTAGAAAAGATTTTCTGTTCACATTAGTTGTCTATCAACAAGGTTAGTCTGAAAGGGTTAAAAGAAAAAAATATTGATTCACATACTGCAGACCAATTCAGTTGTTAAAATTCTACTGTTGTACAAGAAAGAATAAGCTGGCTTTGTCAATTCATCTCTGACTCAATATTCATTCTACAATTCATTCCTTTATGGACAATTATAAAATGGCAATTTCCAGCCTATTTACACATACACACACAATAGTGGTAGATTCTATATTGATCTTGTACTTTTCTATACAACCGTGTGGCCCTTGTAATACAAGACAATTTTGCTAAATACTATGAATGCAAAAGAACAAGCAACAGCCTGAAAAAATGAAAGTAGGATGTTTCAGAGAAGTACTATTAAAATTGGAATTCTTTTGACTATAAAAATCTATCTACATCATCTATAAAAATCTATCTATATCATCTATATTATAACAATCTGATTTCTGTATGTTTGCTTGTGGGTTTGTTACCATCACACAGCAATGACAGTACATTGTAGAGCAATCTTTGTATCACAATACTGCTTAAATGCTCTAACTTGGAGAATAAAGCAATTTCCTTTCCAATCAGGTCTACGGTTTCCAAGTAATTTAATTAAGTATAAATTGACCCAAAAAATAAGTTTGTTCAAGGGAGATAACTCCATATCTATTATAAGAAAATAAAAGGAATAAGCAAAAAACAATAATATAAATTCTATAAATACAAGGTGACTTGACATCCAATGTGGCTTTTAGCAAGCAAGCAAGCATGAATATATAAAGACTTACTGAATAATAAAATATTAATTTGTACAAAACAAACAAATCCAGTTAAAAGTGAATATCATTCTTGTGAAACCAGTCAATCAAATGAGTGATTATTTTATTCTCTTGCCGAATAGATAAAATTATCCATTCATAAAATATCAAACAAAGTTAATACTTACAGCTTCAGATCCTTGCATGGTAATTCTGAACAGTTTTACAGGACGAGAACCCAAATATCTGGTCCGTGTATCTGACAAATCCCCAGTGACTGTATCTAATACTGTACGCAGCAATACTCCATTCTATAAAAAAAATTAAAAAAAGAATTGTATGAAGAAAATTTACCCTTATCTTGATGCAAGTATTTATTCACTATATTACAGTTTAGTTTTATGCATCAACTAAAACAATAAAAGTTAATTTTTCACAAAACTTTCATTTAAAGTTGGTAATATTCTGATTATACCAATAAGGTATACTGCTGGATTTGATGTTTAAAACATGCAGGCAGCAACAAGAATGGATCAACAACACAAACATCACTGGGCAATTCCTATGCATTGCGTGTGGAAGAATATGCCATTCATGGACTTTGAAGTCACCAAAGAAGACATTCTGGACCTCTTCTCGATAAGAATTGCTGCTGATGATGATGATAGCTGGATTAAATTTGTACCGATTTCATTATCATCAATTGAAACTCTTACAGCCATAGACCACTTGCAACCACTGTGGAACTCTTCAAGAAATAGGATTAAAAGATTTTTTTTTTTTAAAAAAAGGAACTCTTGTGAATTGAAAAAAATTAACAAAAGTGCAAGGGAAGTAACTTTAATTAGAAGTTACTCCACATTGAATTATTTTTTGAATTTCCTAGAATAAATTTAAGAGTTAAAAATATAACTTTGTTATCTCACTACAATTGAATAAATATCTGTGTGCACCGCGATACTTGACAACTGGCCATTGTATGAAGTTGACATTCGTCAAATATATTAGTGAGCACACTAGGCAGTGCAGTGTCGAGTTTGAAGTTGTTTGGATCAGCGGTTCTCAAGAAATCTAATGAAAATAAATATATCTCTATAATGCTAACTTAATGTCGGACATTAAACGAAAACATAAAAATGCTCTGCCTCTCCTAGCACTCAACAAGCCCAACGCGTGTGTATGTAGGGAGGGGGGGGAATGACAATGCTGAATTTTATGACTAGCCACTTGCAACAATAACGAAAATAATTTCTATAAATTCTCTACATTTTGCATCAATCGTTCATTACTGCTAATTACTAATAATTGTTACACACAAGTATTTCACATGCCAATTATGGTTGGCTGCTCTACACACCATAATGTCCAACGGCTTCCAAACATGCACCTTTGGAACGGGCACTGCACTAGTATTTATAAAATTAGCAGCTTGTTTACATGAGATCTTGTAGAGAAGAAGAAGAAACTGGAAGAAGTTTTCTAACAAGTGTTTGTGTGCCTGTGTATCAGACACAGGAGAGACTTTTTAAATGTGTTGGTCAGTGGCAATAAGTAGACATGCCAACTAGTTGTAGCAGTAGTGTGAATGACTATAGTGAAGGTAGAGTTCCTTTGCTCCCATTTAAGCATAAGCACACTCTTCCGTTCTTAACCTTGTCCATTACATTTCTGGGCGGGGGAGGGGGGTAGACAGTTATAGTGAAGGTTGAGCCCCATTACTCCCATTCTTACCCTTGTTCATTACATTGCAAGGGTGAGTGGGAAGGGAAAAGAGAAAGGATGAAAAATATGAAGAGAATGAACAAGAAAGTGTATGCAGTCATACATACAACAGCGGAGGATGAAAAGGTGAGAAATATACAAAGAATGAGAATAAGTGTAAATATCAATCAATTGTTCAGATGTACCTGCAAACCAATGTTCAAGAACAGTCCACTTTGGGAGCCACCTTCTCCTGTCTCCTCAATTGCTTCTGTTCCACCCATTTCAACAATACACAAAGCTTCGGGAGGAGCAGGCAAAGCTTGCATACTCAATGGTGACAGACAATCCTGAAATACAATTGATAAAATCTTGTAAATTTTTTCTTAAACAAAAACTAATTTCCTAGGAAAAATAATGAATAAAAGTTAATATGAATTTTGTAAGCTTACTTATAACTACATAGATTTACAGTAACAAGCAACATCTTTATTTGCCCTGACAAAGCTTTCCTTAAAAAGAAGGATTATTCAAAATTCAAGAGATAATCAAAAAGAATACTATGCAATGTTCTATTGTCACAGGAAAGTATGAGGTATATGAGCAGCAAAATAAGGATGCATAGCAAACAATTCCTTCCTCTACAGACAAAACAAAAGATATTAAGTTAAAACAAGTAGAAAGATGTTTAAACTGATAATTGACCCACTAATAATAACTGGATTGTATTGGTTCATTAATGACTTTTTAATGCTTTTAAAATGGTAATAGGGTTATTCTGAGTAGCAAAGTGTAAATATGTTCTGCTAAGAATTGAATAAGTCTTTAAGATTTATTGGTAGACATTAATCATTGAAAAGCAGACAGTGAAAATAGATTTTATGAATAGAACTATGGTGGTAAAAGTGAAAAACTGTGCTACTAACTCACCATTCATTCTCTTACAAATACAAAATAAATATTTGAAATCTTCCTGATATTATTTCTATAACTTGTAACTAATCAAGAAAATTATTTTTTAATATTACTAAATTTATATACACTTTTAAAACAAAGTACAAGCACACATTTTATTAATAAAAATTTCTTATAAAGTAGCAAGACTGAAACAAAATACAATCAATGTAAGGCACTTACTGAAGGATCCAAGGAGATAATACGAACTGTATTATCTGCCAAACCAACAGCCAGGAATCGAGATCGCTGTTCCCCAGATGGTACTCTTCCAAGACCCATGCACACAACATCAGCAGACATTTCTTTTTTTTCTGTGTATTCATTCAACTGACCAGTCTAAAAAGAAGAAAAGATTTTATTGTGCAATTATAATAGATAATCTCAAAATTATAATGTTGGCATTCACAACAAAGTCAAATAATAAACAAAGGAATAATGGTTAATTATTATCTAGCCCATTTGAATGTTTATTAAATTAATCAAAATTATTTCAGGATTTGTAATTAAAGCATGAATATGCATTGATATTATGTAAAAGGTAAAGCATTATATAATTTGTAGAATGAGGTGGTAAAACCACATGAGCATTTTCTCATCTCAGTATATAAGATAATCAAAGTTGCAAAATATTTTTTAATTGTTAAGGTACATGAAGAGTTTTTATTGCTGAAAAAATTCATGTATCTAATACAAATTCTGTATATAAAGAGGCTGAATAAATCTAATTCATTTAACAACCTTTATTAATATTGCAACATATAAATTTGTTTTCAAAGTATTTTAAATATAAAACAGACCAGCTTGAACTTTCAGAGTTAAGCCAAACTGGTAATTTAAACAGTTATAACATATGGTTATTTTTATAATTTACTCTAAAATGAGCAGAATATACAGCCTAAATCAGTGTTTCTCAACCTTTTTCAGCCCAACACCCCCTATGAAACCTAGCTACATGTTAAAATTACACTTTAAGGGTAAGTGTATTTAGAAAAGTAAATACACAACTGCATTAAAAAAGCTTTTGTACTTACAGGATCCATTTCAAAGTATACCAATTCCCCTCCTGTCAAAGCTATAACCACTTGTCTCTGATTAACAGCACATTTCACAATCGTTTTTTTGCCAGGGGTTTTCCATTCATTCACACGCTTATCGGCACGAATGTGACGGATACCATCAGGATAAATCTGAAAAACATTAAGGAGGAATTATGGTTCATTAACAGAATCACAAATCATTTAATTGCTGTTGAATTGTCAAGAAAATTAACTTTACATCCAATTTAAGAAAATATTTTCCTCTTAGCAAATGTAAAATAGCTTAATGGGAATAATAACAGAAGTTTTAAATACTAGTTGCTAATAATTTGGCTAGCTGAAAAATGCATGAACCCAAATCTCTAGCACCAACAGCTTGACAGATTTATATCATTGGCACACCAACCATAATGGGAGTTAGAGCGATCCTTGTAAGTCTTCATGGTTAACCACTTAAAAACGTGGAATTTCTCTTCTTTTTTAATTTTAAATGGGAGAAAAAAAAAAAAAAAAAAAAAAAAAAAAAATTAATCAATATCAATGTATGACATACTAAAGAAATAACAACCAGGATGAAGAAATCTTTACAAACTACCTCGTCAGCCAGTTCAAAATGGTTAAAAATCAAATTGTAGGACTAGCATCAATCCACACTGCCCTATAGAGAGAGCTGATGTTGTACTCAGAAATAAGAGGTAGCTAATCCTACATACCTGAACCAGAGCATCATCACCCAATTGGGAACAAGATAATGTAGGAGTTGTACCAAGGAAACCTGAATCTGTTACTTCTTCAACCGTTTCTCCAATGGACAGTACCAAGGTAGCATTCACGAAAGACACAATGATATATGCATCATATTCATCTGAAAAAATAGTAATAAATCAAAACATTTCCATTTAGAATATTTTAGAATAATCAAATGAATATTAATAAAAGGACCAGCAATTACCAACAAATAAATTACCAGTGAAGGTTAACAATAGTAATAATAATAAACCCTGTATTGAAATCAAAGACTGTACTGCATACTAACTGTAACTGGTTAGCCAATAAAATGGCTGTAAAAGGAATCTCAATAATGTTAAGAGGGGTAAACAAGGCTAGAAATAGAAACAATTCAAAGATTCCTTTTAATACAGAAAAAAAACAGATTTATCTTTAAAAATATCAGAGAAAAGGGAAAAATAAGATATAATATCCAACCAAAGTTTCAGCATGGATCTGTTGCTAATTTATTACATAAAACAGAGGCTACTGTCAAGATTCAATGATTAAATTGGTATAAAATCAGAATGTTAGCTAATTTCAATTTATTAACTAAAATTAAATTCCAAAATTAAACCACTTGAACACAAATTTCAATTTCAATAATTATGGGTTCATTTCCAAAAGTGCCACAAAAAGTATACACAGAATATAGTTAATATTATGAAAAATTAATAAATGAGTGCACTATTTAGTATTGATAATAGAATGCAAACAAATGGATTAAGTATGATAAGAGATACAACAATGTTATTTGGCAATTAGAAAGAAAAGAAGACCAGCAGATAAAAAATATGGATTTATAAAGTCAGGAACTTGATTCTTGCTGCAATGGAAGAAAGGACGTTTAATTTATAATTCAGATACTTAAAAGGAACAAAATTAATGTATTGCATATCTTAATGGCTTTCTTATTCTGTAAAAAAAACAAAAAACAATGTTGTGCCTAATATAGGATGAATTAGATAAAATAGACCAAGAGATCAGAAAAAAAGGATTTTTAAGGATTGAGTAAACAAATACAAAATTCATTTTAATTAAAGTTTCACTTCAACTATTTTCCTTGAAAAACTTTAAAATAACAAAAGGTAAAATGTGCTGGGCATATAATTCAGACCATTTTTAAAATAATGAGATTTTTTTCAAATTTATAAGTTATTACCAAATTCACTTATTTTTTTGTTGAACACAGAATCTTGGAAGTCAATGTCAGACAAAATGTTAATATTTTACTTAGTCATCCAAGGTTTAATTTTAACACATCTTATTGATTTTTGTATAATACATGAGTTACAATAACAAAAAATAGTTATTTGTGTGTGTACACTTTTAAGCCAACATTCCAAATACCTACACTATCAACTTAATTAGATTAATTTGAAAAGTAATTTGCTTATTTTGAAAATAATAACTATATAACCCACTGCAAAAAAACAAAATAATAAAATTTGAACTGGTTGAATAAAACAAAGATTTAACTTTATTTAAATGTTTTAATTTATTGCCAAAATCTAAAAGATTTATGAAAGAATATAAGAGAAAAAAAGTAAAATGCATAGTTCATGTGGTTCAACTTTTACACCAGTCATTAAAAAGAATCATATTCAGAATTTTAAACATTCATATATGATTTAAAAGTTTTTCAAACAAAATATTAAAGTAATTTTGATGAGGTTTTACAAATTAAAATGACCAGGTAATGAGAAAAAGGTGATCAATAATTTAAATTTTAGTATTTATTACCGCCACTATAATCTAATATTTGATATCTTTAAAATTTGAACATTTTAAAAATAAATTTAAGAATTGCAGACATCAACTGCAATGGGAAAAGGAAAATGAAGTATCAAAATCCAGATAGAAATCTTAAACATCAGAAGATACTGAAGATCTACAAGATTGAAAAAAAGAGAGAATCAAATCCTGGAAAGTAAAAACAGGAATCTGTAAGTATTTTCTGAAATATCCAAACAGCCAACCAGCTAAATCTTCAAAATTAATAAGGACTTAATAAGTGTTCTATTCTTGATTATTATGTGACAAAGAAAAGAAGCAGAGGGATGACATCCAGTAGGCGTTTATTTACAAGAGAATATGGAAGGTGGGGGTGGCCCAATGGTTAGCAGCATAAAAAATGGAATCATCGAACTCTGGCCTAGACAGCTTGCACAGCAGGGTAGAATGAGATCTTCAGCCTTGGTTAGCAACCAGTCTAAAAGAGGGACAACCCTTTGTCTAGCATCGTGAGAGGCTGGCAATGGACAGAGTAAGAGAATGTGTTCCAGTGAAGCTCAGAATACTGGCTCTGGTGAAGCTTCAACAGGCCTAAATTGGTAAAATGAAGGAGAAACCCCCATGACACCTGGAGTACAAATGGAAGATTTTTTTAATTTAAAAAACAAAAAAAGAAGGTCATAATACCACACAAATCTTTTTTCTCATCTTGACAAGTTTATTATCAGAGACAAATCTTAACTTGCCACAAATTTGAATCCTATAAGTAACATTTTATCATACAATATCTGATTTATTTATTTGAATATTTTAATTCATGTCCAACAACTGTTTCTACAAAATCAGTGAAAGAGTGATTCATGGATCTAGATAAATGCGACAAAACAGAAAATATCAAGATTATAATACTGAAATGGTAGATGCCTTGCTGTGAAGTAGTATTTACAAGTTAATAGTAGTGAGTTCAATTCTGGCTGGATGCCCCAAACTAGTGGCCTTATAACAGACTATATATTTACATCAATGACTGAACCCTTAGCCCGTGCCTTCAGATACCCCTGTACCGGAGCTCCCGAGTGGAAAAACTCAACTTTTTTTTTAAAAAGTTTTGTTCATTAACTACTGAAATGTTTGTTTATTTCATTTTTACAATTGGTTTGCAGGCAATAATCAAATATATTTCTTAGTGTGTGTGTTTGTGGGGGTTTGTGTTACCTCTGTCCTCAAATGGGCTTACGGTGTAGTAAAATAGCATTCAACTCAAAGTATAGGACTTACAGGTTTGAAGGGAAATTCTGTTTTTATTTGCTTTTTTTTTTTTAGATACGTGGGCATGAATATGGGTTTAAAATGTTGGGGTCCACCACACCCTCACTATATATCACAAATCGTGCTTTATCAGGGAGATGCCTGTACTCAAGCTACTGAATTAAAAGTTACAGGATTTACACTTTAATTTCAAGTATCAAAAGTTATACAAAAGTCTGATTCCAAAAGTCTGATTCCAAAAGTCTGATTCCAAAACCAGTTCAAAAACACTTTACAATAAAAAAAAATATAAAAATATTAAAATTATGTTAAGTAATTACAGTACGTGCCTGAGTATGTGTGTGTGTGTGTGGGGGGGGGCACACAAACACATCTTTTGATAAATAGCCAGCGTGGGGTGGGGGTAGGAAAGATTTGATCTGAACAAATTCAGAATTAACACATTCTATTGCTTCATTCTTTCTAGGTCTTAATAGATGATAAAACAATTATGATTTTACGGTCCCAAAAGTGTGCTCAGTTAATTGATTGATATAATTTACTTATTAAGTACATTCTTTATAAAAAAGAAAATTAGCAAAATCATCGTAATGACCACTGAAAAATATTTTACTCCATGAATTGTTTGGATTTTTGTTAATATTATTCAAGTATGAATAATATATTGTTTAAGATACACAAGAGCATTAAACTAATAACGGTCAAATATTCATTCAATAAAATGTTGTTCTGCAACCTGAAATAAAACAAATAAAGGAGGTTAACAAAATTTATTCAGTCAATATTCTTGAGCATAAATGCAAATAATCAAATCTAAGATTCTTTATAATTAAAAAAAAAAGAAGAAAAAAAAAACAAACTATATTTGCTGTGTTTAAGATGTATATGTTGACAGAAAATTTGTTTATGGTTGATTAAAAATCTTTACCAAAACTATACTGTTACCCCAAGTTACCTTTAAGATGAAGCACTTGTTTTGTTATTGTTGATTCAACAGAAAAGTTTATGCGCAAAAAATTCATAAGGTTATCATGTTGCTTGTATACAAGAATTTGCTTCACTTTTCATAATTTTTCAGTAAAGATATCTAATATTGTTAGTAATGAAATAGACTACACTTAACCTGAGGTGACCAAAGTGGTAAGTGAAGTTATGAATAGGTTTTTTTAACACACAAACAAGGAAGGAAATGTTCTTTTGGCTAAACCAACAGTTGCTCTTCATTAACAGAATTTCAAATGTTTGTCCATTCAGACAAAACAAGCCTGTTTTCTCAAAAGTTCTATTATTTTTCATAAAAAGTGAATTGTATCAAACTGATTTTTAATGCATCTTATACAATAGCAAATATAGCAAATTTGATAAGTTTTCCTATTTTATCAACTGAACTAGAAGTTATATCCAAGCAAATGAGTATTCATTTTAACAAATGACCTATAGGATATTTTGATGGAGTGGCAAAATAATTAGAAACACATGCAAATAAACAAAAACATTTTAACAATTTTTCCTTCATTAGAAATTGACCAGGTTGCACATTTATTTCAGTCTCATGAAAATCATCAAAACAACCTCATCTAAACTTTAAGAGAATTGGACTTTGCGGGGATAAGAAATATGAAACAAATCATAAACAAAACAAAAGAGGCACACAAAAATGGGTATATACCAATTCCAAAGAGTTGTCAACTATCTGCTGGCATATTTTCCCAGCAGTTTGAACATCTTTCAAACAGAACCCCAAACAGTCTAACATAATCCTTCTCAGAGATTATTCACCAAGTATTATTACAGTTTGATTAACAATGAGATAAATTGCAACATCCATGTCCATGATTTTAAGGATGATTTTTTTCAATGGGCATCAAACAACTGATAGCAAAATTGATTAACAATGTAATTTAAATTCTTTTCAACATTGAGAAATGGTTTTAATTCTTGTTTTAGCCTCCTTTAAAGAATGCTAATAACTGCCATTCAGTTGGATTTAATGAGGGGGGAAAAAGAACTATTTAAATTATCATGATATCCATGCAAAAGTTACCAAAGTTGGAGAAAAAAAAAAGCACAAATGAACCATACAAATAACAGCAAGGAAGTGTGTTCTTTTCCAGTTAGACAAAAAAAAAAAAAAAAAAAAAAAAAAAAAAAAAAAAAAAAAAACTAAAAACAAACACTGACATACCAACCTGATGTGAGTTCTAACCAAGACCATTTTCACCATCTGAAAATAGAAAGTGTAGGCTTGGTGTTGGACATGGCCATTTGAGCCACCAGCCTATTTTATTTCAGTTCTGTTTCATTGCAAATAGAATCAAATATAAACTGACTAGACACATGAACAATGAAATTGATCAAAAGCATTTTTATTCATATAATTATGAAACACAGAATGTATTAAAAAATTGGACTATTTTCTGTTTTTTATTCTAAGTTATTAAATCTTCAAGTTGATATCTAAGCCTAAATTGTCTTGTCCTGAAATAAAGCCTACCATTTTGTGCTAATGAATGTATTCAGAGATAAACACTGAATGATCAGTGATGCCCATCAGGTAACATTTCAAATTCTACGCTCCTTCATTTATTTTCTGTTCTTGTATAATGTTTAATAACCAATAAAAAACCTTTTAAATTCTTTCTTCTTTTAATTCAATGCAAAACTAGATAAAGTAGAAACCATAGAATTGGTTTTACTTTCACCATAAAGATTATTTACATAAAATATTAATGGAAGCATTTCCAGTATATTTGAAAGATATTCTTCATAGCTTAATTGAACTATTTAAGCACAAACAAAACTAAATATATGCTCATTCTTTGAAAAAGAAATTTCTTGTGCATCAAAAATATTGACACTATAAAATATAGTCTAGTCATAATTTTATTTGGATTAATATTCCTGTTTTGGAATCAGTACACTTGAATATGTATATATTCCCATCATTTCCTAGAAATATTGAACATAGCTGTTCACAATCTGAAATCTATGTAATACACAGCTAAACCCAATATCACCTGAGAAGACAGAATACATGACTCAAAGCCAAACGGATGATTGAAACACGCTTCAATTTTTTTTTAAAGATTTTTTATCACATTACTAGAGTAAAATTTCTTTCAAACATGCATTCTGCAATTAAAAACACAAGATCTCAATTCTGGAAGACTTCAACAAATGAATTGAAGCGATTTCAAACAGAACTGATAATTAGAAAGAAAATACTAAAATAAAAGATTTGCATGGAAAGAGAGAGAATCTCCATCCAATACAAAATTGCCATCTTAACCAACAAAATATCCAAAGTTGTTCAAATTCAAGGTAAAAAAAAAAAACCCAAAAAGTCCAACTCTATAACATGTGGACAGCAACAAAAATAAACATAAGCAACAGAGTAGCTTCACATGTAAATAGACATAAAAAGAAATATTATTTGCATGGTTATGTATTTAAAATTCAGAATTGTAGTGTGAATACGCATTTCAAGGAAGAAATTATCATAATAGTTATGAACAATCAACTCAATTACTGGATCTTACCTTCAATATTTTTCTTCACAGTCCATACAGCATTTGGATTACCAGGAAGCTCTGAAACAGCCATCTCAGAAACCTGAGTTGAAGATAAAAATAAAATAAAACCATTTGCTTATAATAGGAAATTAATCACACCGGGTACTTAACAGTACCTGAAGTTTATGTTTATATAATTTTAGCAAGCAAATTAAATCTTTTACATGTTCTATCACCTAAAGTTAGACCCTTGCGGATTCAAATATCAAACTTTTGAACAAAGATTCACCTTGAATAATTAACTAAATAAACTAATTTAAAATATATAACAACTTCCGATTGCTTCAAGGATGCAAAATATGCTGGGAAAATGCTAACAAAATAATTGGCATATAATGATGGCACTGAACAAATACTATTTTTTTTAAAAATGGAAAAGATTTTAAAAGCAATATTTACTTCTAAACCATGCCGAAGAACTCTGAGTGAAGAACGTGGTCCTCTCCCACAAAGTGTATACAGCTGGGGGGTGTCTTCATTTGCAAGATCAGCAATCTGAAAAAAATATATTTATCTTTAAAGAACTTTAACTCATTTGTATGTAGAAGTATACATAAAACAGAACTGTAGATACTGAACAGTGAATAAAGCTCCTCATTACCACAATGCTCAAGATCAATGATATTAAACTAAATATAGTTAAGTCTTTAGCCTTAAATTTGAGTAATTTCTTTGTTACACATTTATTATAAAGCTGCACATTAAAATATGTTGCAAAATTACCTACATATGTCAATTATTTTCCCTCCAACTATATTAGAATGATCTGTATATTTGTTATTGTAACACAGCAAAAACAGCACATTGTGCTGAGATATTTGTTAGCACAATACCATGAAGATGCTCTAACTTGGGAGAATAAAGCAATTTCCAGTCCAATTCACAACTCAATAGTGTGGGGGTCAGTGTGTGCGATAACTCCAATAATCTATATTATAATGATCCGATTTCTCAAGGGAGAT
>VCCN01005986.1:7938327-7979032 GCA_006491835.1 Architeuthis dux | reverse complement strand
ACTTGCTTGTAAGCATATGTGTAATAATCAGGGACTTACTTGATGCCTCGGTGAAAGTGAGAATTTGCCTTTGCGTACATATATGCATGAGTCACTACTTGCCTGCACATGCAGTTGAATGTGTGTGTGTACACAGCTGATGCCAGCAGGCATCGGAACTGCTACTAGCTTATAATTGTCTATCACCTGATATTTATACATATTAGACCGGCAATGATGGGGCAAGTGAAAATTAGATGAATTTTCATTGGTCGAAAGAGTTCAAAATAATTTTTGAGCAGTCATTTGGCTGCTGAAGTTTGCACCTTTTTCAACTCGATGGCAGGAATCTGTGGGAGCCGATTTTGGTGATATTTGGAGAATAAATGTTTGGAGGTGAGGAAAGGTGAAGGAGCTGACAGACCAAAACAGACATTGATATTTTCACTATTTGTTGATTTTGTCAGAACACTTTCAACATACCAAAAGATGAATTACAAATTTTATAAATTGATACAACTAATTAAATTTGAGCTTATATTTCTATATCATCTGCAAAAATATTTCTTCTTGAGCCACAGTATTGCTTAAGAGTCTTGTATAAGTATTTTTGAATTAAAACTATTGAGAAGAAAATAAAATCAGAGTTTTATGCTTGAAATAAGCAAAATGTTTGACTGATAGAAGGCAAAGGAAGATTGTCTCAATTCATATACAATGATAGGTAGAAAACTTTCATATACAAAGTGAGTTCATATTATTTACCTCCTCTTAAGACGGTGAAATAGTAATTAAAAAATAGAACATTTTTGAATAATAGTAAACGTAGAGTGTTAGCCAGGAATTGGATTTCCCCACAGGTTTTATAGGATTGGGAAGTTTTCCAAGGTCCACAAATTTGTATTTATTTTGTATTTTTAAAAATGGCAAAAAACACAAAAAGACACTAAAAGTGGTCAAAAACATGTTCTGCTTAATTGGGAAATAGCAGTTAAATTGATAATGAGAATGTTGGCTAATACCCTGAAAAGGAAAGAAATTGTTTTGTACCTGGCAGGACATAATTGGAGATAAACTATCCATTTCATCCACCATTACAAGGTTCTTCAAAGGACGAGGTGAGAAGAAAAATGTGTCACCTTCTTCCAAAGGCATGGCACTACTGAATTCAGGTTCATCATCATCATCACCAAGATGAGCTATCTGGTAGAGGAAACTGAAAGTGAAAGAAAAGGTTACACAATAAACACAGTTTGGGTTTGAATATGTACTCTATTTCTGTATAATATGCTTCAATACCAATCCTTAAGTAATACATCATGAATTTTAAAAGAACTACTTCAGAAAGTAGCTTTTTGTTATGACACAATGAGCTGTTCAGTACTACAAAGTATTTGGCAAATAAGACAATTTGTTGCTTCCACAAATCTGTAATCTAGATTAAAGGATTATTTACACAAGTCAGCCAATAAATAAAATTGTGGCAATGAAATAAAAAATTTAAGACATCTGATTACATTGAAACAAATTTGAGCCAAAGGAAGAGGCAGTTGTCATGATTCGGGGGGGGGGGGGTAGCTCTTACAACTTTGTGCTTTTTATTTTTAACAAAATATTTAAATGAGTAGCTGTTTATGTAGCTTGTGACATCACAGGTAGGATTTACATCAAAATCTTCATTCACTTTAATGATTACGTTATGTAGAGAAACAGCAGTATATTGCTGTTCATGAATAGTTATTCTATTATTTACGTTTTCTGTTTTATTTATTAGATCAAATTAACATGCAAAATTTATACAGAAAAGATACTTACTGATTACCAAATTCAGAGGCAACAAAGAGGAATCCAGTCTTCAAAACACACATACTATTAGCTACAGGTACTGTATCAAAATATTTCAATCGGATCTCAGTCACCTATTAAATTCAAAAGATTTATTGGTTCATTTAGTCCAAATTCTATATTAAAAAGTTTAAATAAAAAAAGCAAAAATTTAAAAGTAATGATTACAATTGACTTGGAAGTTTCATGCAGACATTCAGAGAATCCAATTTTAAATAAAGAGCAATTAATGATAATGATAGACTTACTACGTGATCCCCACCCCCCAACTATATATCTAATACTATAATGATGAAGAATGTTAGTTTCTGACTGTTTTTTATAGACTGCTAAACGGTTGCATCCTACAAGCTGAAAATTTGTGTATACAGGTAACTTGATCCCAAGATTAACATAGGATAGGTGCTGATGACCTCTGAAGGTCAATCTGTAGTCAGGTCAATTTTGGCACTTTAAATCTAATGGAGACGGCTGCACCCTAAAGGAGGTCATTTTGTGTACAAGGGTAACTTCACCGAACAGTGAACATAGGATAGGTGGTGCTGACCTCTGCAGATCAGTTTTTGATGGGGCCAGCTCAGTTTTAGCATTTTCAAATCTATCGGAGACAGCTTGATCCAACAGGCGGCAATTTCGGGTACATGGGTAACCCTACGATGAACATAGGATAAGTGGTAGTGACCTCTAAAAGGTAAATTCACGGTCAGGTGAATTCTGGCATTTTTGACCCACCTGAAGGGTTCGCCATCCTTACTTTGAGAAACTGTGTTACAATTTACTACATGACCTTTAAAGTATCGATTACTTTTTCCCCCTGGGCAATGTGAGGTAGCCCAGCAAGAATTTTTTATAAACACATTTACAGGAGTTTTACATGCACAAATAAAAAATATATCATAGAGAAGTTGCAATATAAGCTTACCATATCTTCATCCGTTTCTAGGGTGATCTTGAAAATGTCACCTTGTTCTGTTTGGGCAAGGAAAAAGAACATTGACTGTAAGAAGAGAAAAAAGAGATTGAAATTAGTGATACAATCGCAAAACATTTACTTTAAATAATATTTGAAAAAGAAAACAATAATATAAAAGTATTCCAGACAATAATTACCTTAGTTTTGTGAGAAGCGTGACATACAAAAATCATTCCTCTTTCAGGGTCATCAAGATCATTCTGCATAATAAAAGAATGATTTTTTAAAAATATTAAATTTCTTTTTTTTTTAAGTTTTAAAATTATATCTGAATTAATAGTTTTCAGCAAGTCATTTACATATTACATTCAAGCAATAAAATTATCTAGTTATATAGATGGCAATATTTGTCAGTTCGGTAGTTTCACACAATGATTAATTGTAGAAAACAAATATCATTACATTCAAATAGTTCTTCAGACGATTGAACACCTTGTTTGTGTTGTTAGCATGTTTCGGCCAATCCATTCTTCGGGTAACAACAAGGAGTACAATTGTCCTAAAAAATATTTGAATGTTAATGACCCTTCTCAAAACTATAGAAAATACATATCATTACTTTGTAATCACTAAGGAAATTTGCAATTCACATTAACAATTATTTAAAAGAAAAAGACAATTGAATTGCATTTTATAATTAGAAGAAACAGTAACAAATAAGAATTATCTACCCTTCTTCTTGGAATTGGACATCTTATATCAGGTTGATCTCCAAAGTTTTTGTACGTGATATAATTTTCTGAGCAAATCAGACACCCACTTGGACCATCACTTCCTCCAGGAACTGTTGATAAAATAAGAAAAATAATGGAAGATCTTTTATTTTGCTCATCTATTATTTTATTAAGAGAAAATGTTAATTTTTGGTTCCAAAGACAAATAACTCAAATAGTTATTCACTTATAGCAAAATATTTTCTGAAAACTTTCAATTAAATTTTATAAATACAGGATCCAGAATATTAACTTAAAAAAATGAATTGTACACTGAAAACATTTTTATGCTATAAAATACATTACATGTGAAACAAAATCTACAACGAAATTTAAACCTAACATAGGAAACCACTTAATAAACAATCCTCTTTATTAACACCCAAAAGTGCAGGTCAGTTCTTAGTTTTTACTAAGCTCTGAATTCTAAGGAGATAATTGCTAAAGTATCACCTTTCATGATATTTATTTAAATCTAGATTGCACCATAATGCAGTACAAGACTTTTTTTTTAATGCTTTGTACCATGCCATAGTCACAGAAATCAGAGAATAGTCTTATCTAATACATTACATTATATATAAAACTCTTATTCTTCAACCAAAAGTGAAAGCTGGTTTCTATTGTACCTATCATAGTTACATTATAATCACTTATCATATATCCCCTTTGCCCTTAAAAAAACAAAACAATATATATAGAATTGATTTAACCCCAAGCAGCTGATGGGATATCTCACAAGAAATTTCTTTATCCCTAGTCTTCTAACTCTGGCAGTGAATCATATATTGATTAAAGACAATGTGATGGAAGCAATGCTTGTCCTGGAGCCACTTAGGAGATATTTTGCCAATATGACATCACACAAAATATTGTGGTCCCAAGTGGTTGAGGAGGGTTCGAATTTTGGCCACGCCTTCTTGCAGTCACTTTGCACAAATGCCCTTTAGAAAGTCATGAAGCCAATTCTCCCACCAGCTATGGGTAAATAGCAGGGCAGTTGGAGCTCTTTCTTTAGCCCCATAATCTTCTGCTCGGAGCTAGCAACTCCACTGCTTCAAAACCTACTTGCTACTGAAACCACAATGCAGCCCTATGCTCCACAAGGCATCTAAAACATAGGGGTTAAGATTAGCTTCTTATTGGAAAATTAATAAAGTATAAGCAATCTTATCTAATTTTACTCAAGATTCATGTCTGTTATTGACACTTAAAAAAAAATTTAATTTTATCTTACCTGCAATAAGTGAGTTTGCATGTTCTTCCAATTGTTCAGAGTATTTGCGAACAACATGATTAAGACCCAGGTCCAATTCATAATATGTGAGCATCTGGTGAGTCTGTAAAGCTGATTCTCCAGTTGGATCATTGTCTGCCTCCTTTAATATAAACAATATTTATGTATTCAATAGAAATCTTTCATACAAATCATTTGAATTAAACTATGAAAATCTGCATCAAGCAACATCTATAATGAACCTCTAATGTAAAACGTTTTTTTTATGTACCGGGATCTACTGTAAGATCACCAACGGGCAGTTATTTTAGGTGGGCTTTTATTTTGGGTCAAGTTTTTGTAGATGGAAATTTGAAAGCATCTATGTTTTAATGCTATTTAGTATTAAAAAAATTTTTTTTTTTAAATTTAATAAAATCAGACATCTTGAATATGTACATAATAATTAAGACATCAACTCTGAAATATCTGCCAATTCGTTGAATAAAAGTTGCTTCAAAGAAATTAATTCGCTTGATAATTCTTCATTATTATTGAATGAATTTGAAAACAAACTATATTATTTATTTATTACAAAAATTAAATTATTTTTTGTGTTTGCAGGTACTAAATACAGTCTATATAATATATAGACTGTATTTAGTATATATTGCATCAACTTAATAAGAAATCACTGTCCAAAGAAGTACCAAATACGATTAAAATGAGTTGCCGATTGATAGTGAAGTGAATAAAAACATGCAAGTCGTAACTTTTATTGTTTTATTATGCTCAATTTAGCAGTTGTGATGGCCTTTGAATAATGGCCGTGGACTATTATTTGGTCCATTTTTTTCCACCCAAATTTACCACCCTGGGCAATCTTACAGTAGAGCCCGGTAGCAAATATAAAAAAAGTATTTCAATATAAGTATGTTTCTGTCCTGTATATTTCAGATATATACAAGATTTTGTTAGAAAATACTGCATAGAGAAAGGTGAAATAAACATTTCTATTCAAAAAATGTATCAATAATTAATTTTAGGATTCAGAAAAAGATGTGTATCAAATTAGATATGAACTTCTACTCTGAAGTCATGGATCTTAAGATTGTTAAAAGATTGTGCAACCAACTCCATAGTTTCCAAATCATTAGGTGATTTTAATACTTCCAAATGAGCTTTATAGTTAACATATAATAAATCTGAAAAATCAACTTGCACAAAAATGATCTAAACAACAGTAACAAACTAAAAACAAAAAACTAATTAAAGAGCCATAACATGTTACCAATTGAAAAATGAAGAAACTTTCTACCATTATCAATTCCACTAATATTTCCATTCCCAATAATAGAATCCTAAGAGTTATCGTAGAGATCATGAGGAACAAAAATTGAGTACAATGCAACTGTGTGGAGGTCTAAAAGAATCTGTTAAAAATGTTGTTAAAGTTCTTTACATCAAAATAGCTTTAAAAAATATGATTTTCTTTCTCTGGGATTTTCAAACAACTTCAGGCTCCAGGTGTCAATCCATAGTGCCTCACCTTCTTTTTCTCATTAACCAACCCCTTATTAGTAGATACATCCACTCACTTTTCTCTTATTGCCCCATGACTTCACAAGTGTGTAGGAGTGGGGCAGACATAGTCCACTTTAGGAACCACTATGATTATCATACTATAAATCACCAAATTTTACAAGTTTTTAGCAAGGATGCAACAATGTAAATATAATGCTAAACTGGAACCTTACCTTGTATCTGTCAGGTTAGCTAAACTGAATCTATCTTTTCGGTTAACCGTATAAAGTAGACATCTAGCTGAAAATCCCACCTGTTGGGCAGGTTTTCAGCTAGTAATTAAAATATTTTAAAGCCGATGTGAATGACTGATGTTCATGAAAGAAAAAGATGCTAACAAACAGTACCAACAAAAATTGTGGGTTACAATTTTTTTTAAATTTAAAACATTTACCTCATAATCTATTTCTAGACAAGCAAATGTTGGATTTTCAAATCCTACATCCACTCCAACCATATGATATACAAGAGTGTTGGACTTGTGAGCTTCTAATGGCGAGGAGATTGTCAGGCGGGCTTGGGCATCTCTGTTCAAAATATATACCAACTTTTGTTTCTCAACTGCACCTAAAAAAATAAAAACAAAAACACTATTAGTCAGTAAGAGGTAAACAACAAATGTTCTCAAAATGTTACTGCATTCAATTCAATTAGGATTTTATCATTTGGAATGATGAGAAGTTTATATTAAACTTCTAAAGACTGGCATTGTGAAAATGACTTTTTCTTAAACATAGCAAAAACTAAACTTAGTCACTTACCAGTCATGACAGCTCTCCCCTTGGGGTCAACAGCCAAAAACTGACCTGGAACAATTCTCCTGCAGCCACTTTTGCCAAATGTTTCTTGATGAATCTGGGGGAAAAAAAAAAGTGGTAAAATATTATAATCACACAAAGCAAGTTCTAAACATTTGCATATTTAGACTATGCTAGACAATTAAACTGAATGGCATAAATATTTAAAGACCAGTTTCAATTATTAAAAAAATAACAACAGATTTCTTTAATCATATACTAAACTGGTTATTCTAATATATTTCAACTACCTTTGTTATATTTTGACACTCAAGAATTTATATTTTATAGAAATTTAGTATGCTAAAGACATTATACTGTGAAAATTGTAAAAAGTGACAAGCAAATCAAAATATACTATGATTGTTTATGTTATCAACAAAATGTTACCATTATAACGCCTTGTCAGGTAAATTTCAACATAAGTTATAATAGAAAAGGATTCGATATCAAATTTGGTCCAAAAATTAAGGACACTACTCAAAAATAGAATTTTAAATATTCTGCTCCTTGAACTTTTAGGATATCTTTCTGTATACTGAATTTAAGTAAATTCTGGATTCTTGGTGCCACCTTTATTAGAAATGGAATCACAATTACATGAACAGACATTATTTTATTATGTAAATTCTATATATTTAAAATAAATAGTACTTAAACCCTCAAAAGTAATAGAAGGATTTAACAAGAAATAATATTATTCAAAGTGGAAATTCAAAACTAATATCTTTTTAAAACTCACATTTGTTTTAAAGCTGTAAGGTACAAAACCTTTTTCATATCAAATTAATCCATTACTTCTACCATTTTCAGTCATGGAATATACATGGTCAGAATCATCAAAAGTAACATTATTAAGGAGAAAAGGAAGGGACTACTGCAATTAAGGAAGGAGTTAACTGTCAATCAAAATGCTGGTACCTGTCAAAATGAGCAAACCGAAGTCACACAAAAAGAGAGCAGCTTAATTCTGTTCCCATTTCACCCTGTTGCATTTATTATTTTACATATTTCTTAATGATACATTACACCTTAAATTAAACTTTTTATTCGGTTTGTGTTTAAACAATTTAAATTGTCTATTCGATGCATTTCTTCAAGTGTCTTTAGTTATTTTTGCTGCTTGGAATTGTTTTTGAATAAACTGACTTTTAAACAGAATTTATCTGATCTCTTTTTGTGTGACTAGTTCACATTCCTCTTTGGACTACTTATTTTGACAAGTACCCAAAATGTTTAATGTTCAACACAAAATATATGATTAATTAATAAAAGGAAGCATAATTAGAATGCATAAAATTACAGAAAACTTTTCAAATAGAATAACAAAAAATACCTTTTCGAATGCATTTTTGGCTGGAAGATATTCCAAAATTACAATACGCCCAGAATCGGAACCAACAATTATATAGTCTGAAACAGAATGATAAATTAGAATTAAAAAATAAGAATTTTTTTGTCATATCAACCTGTGCTTAATACAAGAAAGTTAAAAGTATACATCAGAGCAATGATATATAAATACATATTTTAAGTGGCTACACTGAAGATAAGATTTCTTTTAAGCATCAATTGATCAAGTCCTTAAAAACAATATGTCAAAGAAAATATGGGCATACATTCTATCAAGAAACCTAATAGACATTAATAGTCTTTCACAAATAGAAGATAGAATCCTAATAAATTAGGATAACTTGGAATAATGTTGTTTTGCTTCTTTGTAATCCAGGTAAAGCAAAAACAACGTCATCTGCTGGGATATATTGTTCTTAAAAAGAATGTAAAGTCTATTGGTGGCCATATTTCTTTTGAGGAGTAATTTAACTCAGTAGTATATGAAGTAACTTCAAGTTATTATCAAAAAGTTACAATTAAATTTCCACAGAAACAACTGGAGTAGATTGAACACATTATCAGATAAATAGCATTATATGTACTTTTAAAATTGAAACACAGTAAACCCTCAATTTAAAAGACTATTTTCCCTGTTCATAACGTTTCTGCCTTTGTCGGGTGTTCCTGGTTCTAGAATGTGGAATCACTTTCCAGAATGCATGCTCGATTGGAGTTGCTTCTCTTACATTGGAGGACTGTATTTTGCTTTTTCTGAAATGGCCTTTTTGATGAGAGGTTCCCAGATGCTATTTATGTCGATGCTTGGTCGGCTAAGTGGTTGGACTGAACAAAGTGAAGCAGCACACATACTTTGTTCAGTCGAACCACTTAGCCGACCGAGCATTGACATAAATAGCATCTGAGAACCTCTCAACAAAAAGGTCATCCAATGTAAGAGAAGCAACTATATATATATATATATATATAACAAGGAACACCTGACGACAGTCAGAGGGTACACAGCTGAAATGTTGTGAACAAATGAACATATAGATGAGGAAAATAGTCTGACCATAGCATATACAAGGATTAATACACCCCGTCTAACAAAATTCAGACAAGAATTTTCATTCCTAAATTTAGGAGAGTAAGATTACATTTTAATTGAAAGAAAAATAACTATGTGACAGTATCATCTGGAAGCAATAAGAGTCAAATTTCTATAAGAATAAGGAATAATATTAGTCATTCAATTTCAAACATCTTCTGCTGAATTACTTCCAATAACATTTTTTTTACCTTTTTGTAAACATGAAATGAAAAAGTAATACAATCATTTAATTAGTATACATACTTTAACAAAAGATCATAAAAAGGCAGTAAAAGATTTTTAACAATAAAATATTGCAAAGTAAAAATTCCATAAAATTAATACAACTTAAACATTCTACAAACTATCTATATTCAAACTGCTCAATATTTTAAACTCTAATTAACAGTATAAACAGTATAAATTAAATGCAACTTTAAAGAAATGGGGCATTATTTCTTAACCATAAGTTGTAAAGACACAATGTCAAACTATACATTTTTAAATACAATTCTTTGATTGTAATCCTAAATGATCAAAACCAAAAAATTGGTTCGATTAATGTTCTGAACTGCAATCTAAATTCTGATATGTCATAAACATAAGAACAGTAAATATGTTAAAAGATTTTCAGCTAAGAGAAATCAGAGATAGCTCTAGGAAAATTAGATCAGGGGGTTTCTAATCTGGATTTTAGTGCTCTATATATTAAACATAATTGTAAATGCAAACTGAACTAAACATGAAAACATTCACGATGAACAATGTAACTATGCATCCCGCAAAACTATACAGTAAAGAAAGAGTGCTGTTGAGACAGTAAGAATTATTATAACAAAACAAATTTTTCCAGGATGTTATTCGACCAAGGCTTTTTTATATTAAAAAGAAACATTAAAAGAATTTGAAATTAAAATTAACAAAACGAAAAAATAATTACCTTTGGTCCCACCAGTCAAACGAAATGGTAGCAAGGCTCGGATGACTCCAAATATTTCTACAGTCAGAATTGTATAGACTTTGCCTGTGTTAGGATCTGGACGCAAAAGTTCAATGATTTTTCCCCGAGAGACGATAACTTCCTGTTGTTTTGTGCCTGAGAAATTTCCATGCACAGCCTGAGTTATTCCTGTAGCTCGTTGCAGAGTCAAATTATAGAGAAACATGGTGAAATCTGATAGGAAGAGAAAAGAGATTGATTTAAATTAACTAAATTTTTATCCCATCATAATGTAGAAAAAATGCTGTAAGAGCAACTCATTATTTGCAAAACTGACTTCACCTTTAAAAACAGTTTTGTTATTTTTACAAATTGAAGGAAAAGGTTATAAAAGCTGCAAAAATAAATACAAGTCTTTTTCAAACAACAAAAAGTGTTTTAATTCAAATAAAAATCCCTGGTAAATCATAAATTCATGATTTATCAGCAAATTAAAATCATTCCAGTTTAATAACGACAATACCGTTTTGGGTTGGGGTTCAATTTAGAATGTAAGTTTATGCTAAATTGGTCCCTTAGTTTGTGTCCGGCAGCATTCACGCTTGTTTTTGGAAAATTTAAACTTCAGATGCTAATTACGTCCCATTGTTTACACTGGAAACAACATTTTCAAAGACAGACATCTCCGTTTCTGATGAACATGATTTTTTTTACGAATAATGGGATAAATATTTCTTACAATAAAAATAATTCTTATACAAGTTTTTAACTTTTTTTCTTTTTCGTCAAACGTTTGAGAAGTACACAAATAGCTTAAAATGACATGGGCTCTCCGACGAACGATTGCTAAATCTTTAATATATTTTTGTTCCAGTAAATTCTTTTTAATTCTTAACCTTTTTGTAATTTTAAATATCTTCGTAAATATGTCAGTGTATTGTTTCTTGATAAATATCAGTAACTTGTTGGTGAATATCCTCCATCACAGTGCAGGTGTGCCTGATCTTGGGCCTCTTGATATGTCTCTTTTGATGATAATCAGTTTAGTGGCCGAATTAGCAACAAAACCATGGCATCTGACTGTTCATCCAGCCATAAATAAATCAAACAAAGAAATTATTCTATCACAGCATGGTTTCTTGAAGATGCAAACAGTATTTTCTCCCCAGTAGTAATTTCCACATGTTATCTTTTGGTTTAAGACCCGGCAGCCACATGGCTTTTTTAAAGAGTCATACATACCCTATTCAGGAAGAATTTAAACACAACCAATTCATAATTAAACAGGTCTGTTTAGTCACTCAATAGAAACTGTCACATGGCCAACATCTTTTGGCAGCATGTCATGTTGGGAGGTGATCAATTAAAAAATATGAATTGTTGCGGTTCCCCTGTTGGTGTCGTGAGGTGTCCTGGGTTTGTGGTAATGAGGATTTGGCCCCAAAACCATGCCTGATCCAAGGGTCATCTGATGAGGGCTTTGTTGGAGACTCTGCTGCTGCTTTTGCAGCAGTAGTTGTATACATTTATTTGAAAAAGAAAGTCTGTAAGGATACCTACTATACGTAGCCAACAAACCAGACCAACTTTAAAACTGAAGAATCCTATGTTGACGGTTTCTAACAAACATGAATTAAACAACACAATCAAATTTTAAAACATTACAATAAGTTAAAAATCTTTTTTTGAAGTTTTAATTGCAAGAATATAGCATTAAGTTTGTTGTAAAGAACAAAAGAACAAATTTCTTTTGCATACTCAAAGCAGGTTTTAGACTTTCTTCATTTTTAACAACAAACTTGATAATTTCTTTCAATTGACAAAAACAAAAGTATATTTCTTACAATTATGAATTTTATTTATTGTAGTCACTGAAAAACATACAACATAGCATTCCCGTTATCATGTTTATTGTTTTTCTTTTATTAATTCTCTTATTATTTGTGCACCGTTTTTAACATCAAATGAGCGAGCGCGTGAAACTTTACAATAGGGACCACCTTCCCTACATTTTGCTGAATACAATAATGTTTAAAATTGAAAACAAGAAGTTAGGTTTTGTTGATGCATGAAGAACAAATACTACACTTTGATCTTGAACTAAAAGGCACAAAAGGTGCATTCCAATCAGGACCCCACTGCTCAGACAGTGTTTAGAAAAATATTGTGATATCTCAAAAGATTCTGCAACTGAGGCTGGAAATATTAGGTAAATTTTATGAAAATAGATTTTTGTTTCTTACATCCATCCATTTACTTCCAGAAAAACAGTTCACTAATCCAGCATGTGTTCACACAATTACAAGAGTACAAAAAAATAAACAAAAAAATCAGTTAATCACTGCTCATCATACTTTATTAGAAATATAAACTGTCCAATTCGTGCTTTGTTCAATGGTTAAATTTATAATATATTTTATCTGTAAAATTGGGTATCTGTTATGGTGCAATGTTTCAGAAATCTGGACTCACAAGCCATTACAAGTATATTTGATCCTCAACTAGAGGCACTACTACTGTGGCTTAGTGACAGACTAAGCTAAGTTTAATAAATTGTAAATTTAACCTCAAAAAGAGTTATTCAGTATCACCTTACAACATAATCTAATATATTATTTCAAAACCACTGATATGGTTTGCCAATTCAGTCAAACGGTTTTAAACAGATTTTATCAGTCGCCAACTGCCAAAAAGAGTACATTCAGCATGTCTTTCAAATTGACAGAATGGTATTTATGTGATAGCTAGAGATAAAAGTATTAATAATCCAATTTTCTGTCATATTTTTTCTTAATTAAACTGATAATGTATTTGATATGTTCAAATTTTCATCACCTAAAATTTACTTTAACCACATTTGAATTAGCTGACCAAATTCTTCTAAAAATTAAATGGTGACAATTGGTTTAAGCTAATTTAAGTTCTGATTCAACAATATTGACATAAATAAGTGACAGTTATTTTCTGAGGACAGAAGTGCAGTTTTACACCTTCCTCTCAAAACTGCCATATTTAGACCTTCTAGCATTTCTGAGTTTATGCATGATAAAACATGGTTAAATCTATTCCAAGAATTGTTCAGACTATCGAACTCATTCTTTGTGTTGCTTTTGTTGTTACAACATTTTGTCCGATCCATTCTACAGCCTTCTTCAGGTGTACAATGTACATGGGCACATTTCCAACAACACAAGCCACACAGAATGGTATCCATTCTCAGCACCCATATAACATAGGTGATGCCTATCTAATATTATACACAGGGATGTTCTCCAATTCATCTCCCCGATGAGCAAAGAAAACCACACTGGCCTGACAGGATAATATATGCTGCTTCCTTCAATTTTCTCACTCTCCAGTGATGTTCCTTGTCTATAATCCAGACTTCATCCTAGAATGTGAGCCTTTCCCTCTCTAGATATGGTCTACCATACCAGAGTTTTCAACCTCCTCTTTGGATATGGCTTTCTTGACCTTAAGAAGACAGACGATTTCTTCCTTGTATTCTTTTCCACATTTGCATGGGATATTATAAATGCAATCTTTTGTCAAACCCATCTCTCATGAAGGACCAAATGTAACAAGGAGATTGCAAAGTTTGTGCTAGTGAAAACTACCCTCATGTTGTAATCTTATTATTCAGTCACTCCTGTAACATAGCTCACCATAGCTACAGAGTTGATATCTCTAGGGCTCTTTTTCTTATTTCCTGTCTTAGAAACAACACAGGTTGGATAGTTGTTGCTATGAGGGGGTACTACTTATATCCGTTAATTCTTCCTTCAGTTTCTCAGGATCATTGCTGATGACCTTCGCCCGATGTTGAAGGTAATGAACTATCCTTTAACACAGAAGGGATGATTTGAATCAAAATTTAAATATAACCCTGTGTGTTGGTTGTTTGTACATACAAGTGCTATAACAATCCTCTGTACGGGTTACCAGAACATCCAAAAAAGGAAGTTTGTAACGGTCCTCCTTTTCCATTGCGAAAAGTATAGATTATCTAATTGAGTATACATGATCCAACAGGACCTGTACATTCACCTCATGGGGCCAGACCAGAGGATAAATGTGTCATCCACATACCTAAGCCATAATTGTTTCGTAGAGAGACGATCAACAAGGCACACACACACACACGTGGTGGATGTTTTATTAATTTTTATTTAAGATGGCCACTACAACAACAATGAATTATGGGTAATAAAAAAAATAACTATGATTATACTTATTATATTAGATCCAATGGAATATTTGTCAATGTTTTCTTCTTTCACTCCATGAACCTGTACATTCTGGCATCACAGCAAAATGATTTGGGTGATTACAAACCAGACCTCTGGCTGGACACTGACCTGTGTTGAGGGTTTCATCTTCCACAGTTGTTTGTGGAAACTTTAGTTTGTTGACTCTGGTTTTTATTTACTTTTACTGCATCCAGTTTTTGGCTTGTAGGTCCCTGTATTTGTGCCTTAACTAATTCAGAATTTCTTGCCATTTCTACAGCTCTATCTAGCATCAGGTCAGAAATTAGCAGATAATATCAATGACAAGTCTATCTCTGATTTGTTCCTATTTATTCTCAAATCCACAATGCTCTGACAAATGCTTCGATCAACTCTTCCAAATTTTGAACTCTGAGGTGAAATTTCAGCCATTTGTGAATGATAGTTCTCTTTAGAATAAAAGTACAAGTCAAATTTGGCCATGATGATATCATAGCTCATCTCATCCTACTCCACAAATTTGAAAGACTTCAGCCTCTAGACCCATTACTTATCTGTACAGCGTCTTTTTCTTCTGCAAACTTTGATGCAGTTCGGAATCTGGAAAATCTTTGCTTCTATTCTAGCCACGCAGAAGGTTTGGTAAAGTTGAAAGCTTCTGGTGGAATTAATTTAAACATTTTGATGCAGTAACTTGCTTTTCTACTCTAGTACTCAATCAAAATCATAAATAAATATTTACCCATTTTAAGCTTTAGATTTGGTTAACGCCTTTCCGTTATTGCTTCCCTTTTTTTTAAAATTTACTCCGACACTGTGTTTCATAGAGACAATCGACAAGCTATATACACGTGGCAGATGTTATATTAATTTTTTTTATTTAAAGGTGGCCACTACAACAAAACAAAAACAATGAATTATGGGTAATAACTGATTATTCTACTCTAATAATGAACAGTGTGATTTTCTTGGTTTGCTGTCCGTAACACTTGACGAGTCGATCATATGAAAAGAAAAAATAGATCAGGATGCACGTCGTATAGCTAATTTTGCTGGCCATTGTTAGTGGGTTCAATCCATATTGGATCTCACACCATTGACGGTCTGATACCAAATCATATGAAAAAAAAAACCAAAACACAGATCAGAATGCACGTTGTATAGCAATGATCAGAAGCTAATCTTGCTGGCTGTTGTTAGGGGGTTAGATCCTCATCTGATACCAACTCATTCTGAGTTAATATACTTAGATAATGAACAGTGTGACCTTTTTGTTTACATAACTTGGGACTCGGGGATAAAATTTGGCTGATAAAAATACTTCCTACCCATCATTTGAAACTATGGACTCTTTAACTGAAACAAATTCACTATTTGTTTTACCTTCAAATATATCCGTAATTTTTTTCTCATGGGTAAACTAGTTATATTATATTATACCATATACAAGCAAGAATGAAGTCTTCAACAGAGTGGCAAGGCAAGATCTTCAAAAATACTCAATGCAAACGTTAGAAATCACAGTTGATCTATATTGGCCCAAACTGAAAATGTATTGTCCATATACAAAATATTAACTCCAATAAGTTGTTTACAGAGATGCTGGTATGGTCTTTAAGGATTATTTTCCAGTTTGTTGTATAGGATGAGTAAGGTTTGTTTCCTCCATTGGCACTGTTAAAAAGGTTGACTACATCAAAGCTCACCATTAGTGACAAGATGGATGCCCCTTTAATCAGTTCCATGAAACGGGCTACGTTTCTCACATTCATTGATCAAATCGATTTGTAACACATAATTTTAATTGTGCATATCTTATCACTACACCTAGAATACTCAATCAATAATAGACTTTATGGAATTGCAAGTAAATCTTGAAAGAAAGTCAAATCTGATCTTAATTATTTCTGAATATAATTTTAATTCTGATCAATGGCACTTCATTGAATTTTCCATTTCAATAAAGAATGATAGCCAGTTATTTATTCTTAAAAACATAGACTAAATATAGTACATAACTAGGAAAGAGTGAAATGCGTAAAGAGCTGTTTGGGGTAGCCTTGGTTGTTAAGCAAATTTCACAAAATCCTAGTTTACTCACACGACTTTATTTAGTGCATTTTTAAAGTATGTCATATTTGTGGTGTGGGTGAACTAGGATTTAACCAACATTATTAAAAACGAGAGATTTCTGATCAAATTCAAATTGAATGAGACACACATACATAAAATGCTTCAAGATCAATTTGTGTCCTACACATACACAAAGTAGTAAAAACCTGTACTTTTCCTAATATGATTTTTCTGGTCAGCTGTTAGCAACTCTTTAGAAGACGAAACAATCGTCAACGGATTTCTTAGTTTTACGGTTAGTTGGTGGAAAATTAAACTTCTTGTTTGAATTTTGTTAGGGCGGATTGTTTGAACATTGTATGTGGTTTATTCGGACTAATTTCCTCGTCTGTTCTGATTTTTTTTTTCACAACCGAAACGTTGTGAAAAACAACAGATGAGGAAATTAGTCCGATAAAACACATGTTCAAACTTTTTAATATAGATGCTTGTATTTTTAGGGAAAGGGTTAATGGTGCAAAATTGTCCAACAAATTCCGTGCAATGAAGGGTAAAAGTGTTTTAAAATCAGTTATTAAACCGTTTTTTGGGGGGGTCTTTATCAGAAAATCGGGTTGAGGATTATTTGCAAGCTTCGATTTAGCCACATGGAGTAGTGGTTACTGTTAGCCTAGCTGCAAACAAGTTTCTACGCGAGTTCGATCCTCGGGTGTCCCACACTTGTGGCCTTGTGCTGAACTAAGTTAAGTTTAGTAAATGAATAAATACATATAGAACTCAAACTTTTTTCTTCTTTTTGAACAGAATCCAACCAAAACAAACATCTAAGTTTTTTTTCCATTTTCCAGGAAGTGACTTGAAAATAACATTTCATTTTCATGTTATTGTTTGTTAGAACCGGTTTCAATTCACCCAGAGATTTAGATTTTAGGGGATTAAATTCACAAAACAATTATTACCATTATTTATTTTAGTACATGGAGCAGGTTAATTTATTGAATGAAGATGAAATAAAGAACATCATTGAATTGTTATGCTGACGTGTGGCGCTCGAATCGAAGAAGACACAATAAACACCAATCGATCATTTTTTTTTTGTTGCATATTCATTAGTTTCATTTCCTGGTATGTCTTATGATAGGTATTATTTAATCGAATACAAGAATGGAATGTGACGATCAGAGACTGGCCAATAACATTTTAATAATAAATTACATTATTCGATTAACATGGCTTTCATTTTTAAAACAGTCGAAAACTGGGTTCATTGGTTGGCTAATACAATTCGAAATCAATGCATGATGCTAAACATTTATTTTCGTAACAATAGGAATTACTCAAATATCTGAAAAGTACATGCATCTAATGATAAATGGTAGCATATTATTTAAATTAGATATTGATTCTTTACGAAAATAATTCAATTAGATTTCATTTGGATTGCGGGAAATACAATTTACTGGCTTTTACAAAAGAACGTACACCGGCAATAAGCAACCATGTTGGATTATCTTTATACACGTTACGAACAAATACATTTTCAAATTAAAGAACGTATAAGAATATCAAAATATTTTAATTTCTTACCTTACTGGATAATCACAAATGATCATGTAAAAATTACAATAATATTAATGAAAAATAATAAATAGATGCAGACAGATAAAACCAAGAGATTGATGCATTGAGCAATGCCGTTCAATACAGCGCCCTCTTCCGTAAAAACGTGATAAGCGAATTATCTTCCGTTGATTTCCGCGACTCGTTGTTATGATAATGACGTCACTTCCTACTAGCTATACATTCGTCTGCTTGTGAACATCCTGTACTCGCACAATTCACAGTATGGATTATTCAAAAATTGTTTATTTAGCGAAGTAATTAAAATACTGGATACAAGTTTTAGTAAAACTTTTTTAAAAAACCAGGACTTCACAATAAAAGATGTAAAGAAGATTTTTCTTATATATTATAGTTCTTTATGTCAATAATAGGTTAGTATTTTAATACTAATAATAGCATATCCGTCAAAAATGACGGTATTATTCACGAATGGAACGACACTTCTGCCTATGATCAGAGTATCAGTGCGGTGTGCCTAGGATCAAGGTGTCGCTCCCCAGCACTTCTGCCTAGGATCAGAGTGTAGTCTGTATCATTAGAAAGTAGTACACACACAAATATATGGATACACATTATTGTGTTTTATATACGCAGATTTTTATAACATAAAAAAAAGAAAAGGTCAGGTCAAATTTTGTGGGGTCAGATCAATTTTGGCATTTTCAAATCTAATGGAGACAGCTGCAAATATGTGTACAATTGTAACTTCACCCAAGGATGAACATAGCATAGATGGTGCTGACCTCTAAGGGTCAATTTAAGGTCAGTTCAATTATGGCATTTTCAAATCTAACAAAGACGGCTGCACACTATGGCCTGCAAATGTTTGTGCAAATGTAACTTGACCCTAAGATGAACATAGGATATGTGGTGCTGACCTCTGATGACTTCTAAGGGCCAATTTAAGGTCAGGTCAATTTTGGCATTTTCTAAAAAGGTCAATTTTGGCATTTTCAAAACTAGCGAAGACAGTTGCACCCTAAGTGCTGCAAATTTGTGTATAATGGTAACTTGACCCCATGTTGAACATAGGATAGGTGGCGATGACCTCTTAAGGTCTAATTAGGGTCAGGTCAATCTTGGCATTTTCAAATCTAAGGGTGATGGCTGCACCTTATGGGCTGCAAATTTGTGTACAAGAGAAACATGCTTGCCGGATGAACATAGGATATGTGATACTACCCGTTGGTGAATTTTGGCATTTTCAAGTCTAACGAAGACAGCAGCTCCCTACTTAGACTGTGTTAATTTTACTTCTGCTATCAACTGTTTCATTGCCAAAAAAATCAATATATGACCAAAACACCAAAACTTGTTTAAGAATTGATTTTATTGTAGAAATATGTGTGCCATTTGTAGGAAGAATGATTGACGAAAATCCTGGTATAAACTTTTGTTTCTGATGTTTAGGACCGAAGATTTGCTAGAGAATGACCTCTGGTGACCTCCGTGGTTAGCCTATGTAAGTCGAGTTTTTTTTTCTCCATGCCAAATATTAGGTCAATGGGCCTTGTAGTTTTAGTGTGAAAGAGACACAGATAGACAAACAAAAGGCTCAAATATTAGTATAGATATATATAAAGTTTGAACATTTTTTCGGTAAAGGAAAAAAGATAAACAAGCTATTTTACAGCGTGGAACACACTGAAAACATTCTTACCTTAATATAAAACATGCAAACTTTTTGCAAAGTTGGTGGACTATCTTATAACTACCACCACTGTTGTAATATATACATTGTAATATAATCAGCTTGCTTGGAAATCACAACCTGTATTACCAGATGTAATACCTTAGATTTTCTTGTCTTCTGCTTTCTTTCTTATTATCTTCTTTGAACGGCCAATAATCTTCTCACCTTAGTTTTTTTCATAAAAGAGAAAGAGATTTCGATCAAGGGGCAAAGTTTCTTCTTTACACTTCGTCTGATTATTTCAACAGCATGGAAATGCTACCAGGGCGATAGCAACCTCTCTTGGGTTGCACTGCTAGGTATGTCTATCTTCCTCGGTGGTCTGCTCTCCACTTTTTCCTTGTATCAACCTCTCACTGCTACTCTCCTGTCACAGCTCATGTGTTGATTGTTTTAACGTAAAAAGGCTTATCAAACCTGCTGACAGTGCAATAATTTTGATATTGCACCAGCGCACTATACTTCCATGATGACATCACCATGATGAAGTCATTACTGTGTTATTACATCCAAAATGCAAAAACATTGCCCTATCTTGCAATGTTGACAAAATCGAAAAGAAATTCCTGGATCTGCCCCAAAATTTAATCAATTCTTCCTTGGCCCATGGCCCGCTCTTCCACAAAATGTCATCAAAATTTATAGAGAACAATTGGAGATAGTGTGTGAACAAACAGACAAACATAGGTGAACAATACATAACCTCTTTCCAACTTTGTTGGCACAGGTAAAAATCACATCTTACATCTGATTTAGTTTATCTTCCAGTGGAATGTTGGACAGATAGAGAAAGATAAATCTTCATACAGCTTCATCAGTTATGTTTTGTGTCCATATTCACTCATCTAGTTCACTTTGGTCCTTATGTGACAAACCTCTTCACACCATGAAGACCAGAAGTCAAATGATGAAAGTAATTTGGTTATTCATATGGGATCGAAATGACAACACCCTAAATTGGCACTAAATATTCATTTTTGGACCAATTAGAGAAATTGCTGTGAACCATTTTGATAATCCCTTTTCAAGCCTATCTCAATATAACAACTCCATTCATCCTAAACAGTAGGAAACTCAATTTTCCATCAGATTGATGACATGTCATTCTGCCACTCACAAATATACTATTCTGCTTTACAATTTCTTTCGATGTCATAACACATCCATTCAATTTTTCTTTAAAGATATACGTATGGGCCCTCACATTAAAACCAACCTTGTGTCCCCTTGTGGGGAGGTAGTTAAATAACTACATTCAACATCCTCCATTTAGCCTGCTACTACATTGCAAGGGAGCATCTCAACATACCATATCAACCATCCAGCCACAAAAGTATCTTACTGGCCTTTACAACCTATTTCTTGCTTTGTTGACATCAAATTTCATTTTAATGCCTCATGTTCAGTTGATTTAAATTGATGTCCAATGAAAACATTCCCATCTGTTTACATAATTTACTTTAGAAGCTGTCTGATCATCTATAAAGCAATGCTCCTGTTGTGCCCCAAATATGACAGTGGTCAGTCTTACAAGTTCAAAATTACAATTTAACTCCATTGGGTTACTTGATTGAAAAAGAAATCTGTTAATAAAGTATGGATGGATATATAAGTCAATATGAGGCACATTCATTGTCTTTTTCCATTCTTGCTGTGATGGTAGGTGAATTTTTTAGCCCTTCACAGAGGTAAAAACATTTAATAAATGTTGCTGTTCAATTTTTATGTATACACATTCTTACAAAAACACATTTTAGGCATACACCTTTCCAATTGGACATTCTAGTATTTTCATATTGTAAACTATTTTTACTTAATAACAGAATTATCCCCCAGGGAACATTAAGAAATCTTTGTTTTGAATGACAATATGCATAGCATTTTAAATTCCAATGCAAACCTTTTGTACAGGGGCGTACCTAATTATTTTTATAGAGGGGGTGCAGGCCTCTAATTTGCAGACAAAGAAGGTGTGCAGGCATTTAATTTTCCAATAAATTGGGTGTGCAGGCCAAATGAGGGAAGAAATCAGTGTTGCTAAGTATGGTTTGTTATTTATAGATAAAATTGTCTTTTAAAATTGCTAAAATCAGTTAAATTGTATATATTTTAGATATTATATATAGAGAGTGTGTGTGTGAGAGTGTGCATTCCCTGGCCAAAATACTTTGGGGAAAAGTATATGTGTGGGCTGGGGTGTGTAATGTGTGGATGGTGGTAGTGATTTGTTAATATCGTGTGAAGACGTTAGCCTGTTTGAGTGAGTGTGTGTGTGTTAGAGAATGTACACTGAGGTCAACCCACTGCCAAACTGCTGATAAAATCTAGCAACACAAACACACACACTCTCTCAAGACAGATTTTCCCCAAAACATTTTGGCCATAGAATGTACACTCAGGTCACCCACTACCATACTGCTGATAAAATCTAGCAACACAAACACACACACACACTCTCACACACACTTTCTCTCTCAAGACTGAGAGATTTACCACCAACTCACTACTAAAAACCTTCATTCAGATAGAAACCTAGGTCCATGCAGACATGACACATCACTTTCTCTGATTTCCTTTTGAAAACGACTTAATAAGTCAAAACATATTAATGTATTAAATCCTGCAAAAATGTTATTATAAAAAGAGTGTCACACTCTTTTTATAATAAAATCTTTTGCAGCACATTACTTAAGTTTTGTTAGCAAACAGAAATATATAATGTCGCCCAGCAGTCCAACTGACTCAGGAAAATATCTTTTGAAAGATATACAAAACAGGTCTGGTTAGACACTCAATAGAAACCGTCATGTGACCAATGTCTTTTGGTAGCATGCTGTGTTGGGGTGATCAATTAAAGATTGGAAAATGGGGTGATCATTGTATAAGTTACTACTCTCGCCTTTTGTTGGATCACTAAAAACCCAAGCATGAACACTGCAGGGCACAAACTAATGGACCAATTTAGCATAAACTTACATTGTAAATTGAACCCCCCCACTAAAAACCCGTAGTTGAAAAAACAAAAAACGTTTTTTCTAGACATAACAAGGAATAAATGTTTAAATTTTCAGCCCTTTAGCTCCATTGGTGCAGCCTGTACACACGTACATACATTTATTATAGCAAGCCAGCCAAACCAGCTTAAAAACTGAAGAAGCCTATGCTTCTCAAATTATAGTAAACTAAATTTTCTGACCGTCGTACGAAACTACGTCTTCGAAGTATTTCGGTTACTTTTCTTCACCGGTTTCATAAAATATTAGATGCTGTTCTTTATTTATGTTTATTGTTTATGATGTCGTTAATAGTAACAATCAAAACAAAGATTTAAAAAACTGTCATCCTTACATTTTAAATCTATAAACGGACGCTCGTGAACCCTGTGAGTTGACGTAGATCTATTTTAGATAAAAGATCTATGTTTTATTAATCTTTATTAGATTTCTATTTCCAAACGACTCCAAACTTGACACTGCAATGACCGGTGTGCTGACGAACAAATCTGCCGTGTATCAACTTCGTACAATGCTCCGTTGTCCAGTTATCTCTGTGCATACACACATGCATATGCGCGGAGATTTCTCAAATTATAGTAATACGGATTCTCACTAAAGGGCAATAACTCTAAATGAAGATTTCCCAGAAGTCATCGCGATTAAAGTAATATGGCGGGTTCAAACGATGATGCCACGTCGTCGGGAGCATTAGAATCAGCTGATAAGCTGACGGATGTTGAAAAAATGAGAGAGGCCCTGGAAAAACTTTGTCATGATGAGGTAAACAAAGTTAGATGTCTATATTTACTGGAAATACATTAAGTCATTTCACACTATGCCTCCTACATTGTACATCGTGCTAAGAACTTTTACTTTTTAGTTATTGAATTTATTTCATAAACAAAAACAAATGAATTCTTTCCAAATTAAACTAAAACTGGTACCGTAAATAATTGTAGTCTGATCTTTTTTATTTGGTCACTTTGAAATTAATATGCATTTTTATCTCTTGATATCACACAACACAATTTACATTATTTGTTTTGTTATTGTGGCCAAAGAAAAGGAGAAACTTCCTCCTTTTTGTATCTTAAAATTTGTGTTCTTTCAGTTTCTCACCTTTTTTAATCGGCTTGTTTTCTTGCTATTTTTCATGAAAAAGGCTAGGGTGTAGGACTGTAATATACTGGAGTGGGACGAAAGGATTAAAAGAAAACATTACCCCGAGGAAAATGTTCCATTTAAATAAAATAAGAAGCCTTTTAAAACCCAGGTTGTGCAAACAAGTAGATGACAAAATAAATAAAGACGGCGTTCAAAAGAAGAAAAAAGTAAACAACAAAGTTTTGGATCAATGTTAACGTGTTTTTCAGTTTTACAAAGCTTTTAATGATGAACTTTATTTGTCATTAATCAGTTTTCATTTCTAACAATTTAACAAAAAAAACATAGCTTGTTGCACGAGATGATATCCAATTTTATTTAGATATTTTGTCATGATTATTGTGTAATTTTTAAAGTTTAAAATTTCATCTAATTGCTAAACTAACATTTTAATTTTTACATTATTTTTCTTATGGATTGCTATTTTAAATAATATACAATTATACATTTAAATCTTTAGCAGATTTTAAAACTGAGATTTCGATCTGGTTTCTTCTTTAAGTTCTTACCGCACTTACCGGTATGCATTTTTAGTGAGCTTAATTTCCTCTTTCTTCATTATTCGTTGTTTTGTTTTAGTTTTATTTACAATATTTTTTTTTCAATATTTCCTTTTACAAAAATAATCGTTCTTTTTTTTTTTAATTAATGGAATTCGACCCTCACTGCAAAATGTGTACAGAGAACACTAAGAACAACAAACAGATGTCTCTGCCACAAATACCAAATACACCACCACCTTGGTATTAGACAAATTCTAGACATCAAGATCCCTTTCATACTAAACAGTAAACTCTGTTTCTGTTAACATGTTCAAAAACAACAAAAAAAGCTTACCACGCAAATATAAACATTTCTAAAATCCTCACACCTTAAATGCCAACCCCTATTACATCTGTTAGATGTATCTTCAGTTGGTACTCTTTATGATAACTTTTTGGAATAGTTCAAATTTTTACGAATTTGCACTTCTTATCTACTAAATAATATCTAGCCAGTAAGATCATTTACATGGAATAAGTTGTACACCAGAATGATAGGGCTATTGAATATTGATTCAAAATCGGTTATTGTTACCTTTCCCGTTTCAAAATGGCCACCGCCCCAGCCGATTTTAAAGTCAAAGAAGCAGACGACATGATTTCTTAGAAAGGAATTTTTTAGGGCTAAACCTACCTACTAACCCAAACCCGTTTAGGGTTGGTAGGTTTGTGTGGGCCAGAGAGTGTGAACTGGCCCTATATATGGGGGGGGGGGGTCGTGCACACAATATCATTTCCAATGTTGTTAGATTTGGACCCCCCTCCCCCAGCTACCATCATACTTAGTAGCAGCCATCAGCCCCTCTCCCTTCCTACCCTAATTAAACTACCTTTCTTTTCTCCCTTCTCCCTTCCTAGATTTTTATAAAACTACCTTTCTTTTCTCTCCTCTCCCTTCCTACTGTGTCTGTCACATTTATAGTATCATTAGCAGCCATCAGCTGAGACTGTTGCTGTACACTTATGATAACAGCAAAGCAACAGATGATGAACTAGTTTTAATAGTTGCAGCATAATCTAAAGATGAAGTTTAATGTTATATGCTGTATATTTGTATGTAAAGGAGGTTTATATTTTGCTTGCAGGAAATTGTGAATGCAGAATTGACTGGTTTACTAGAGCATCAGACCTTATTAGAAAATAAAATGATGGGATTACATAAAATGCTGTAAGTAATTTTTTCATCTTGTATCTTTTAATTGTATTTGAAACAAAGGTTTTTGTAAAATTTATTTTCTGTGACTTACATCTTATTAAAACGTGTCTGGTTCATCTTGCCGAATTCGGTTTTCCCCGATTTATTCCTACAGGACAATGGCCTAGTGGTTAAGCATATCTAGTAACCTGCCTGGTGGTTGTGAGTTCAATCCCTGGGTCAAAGCAAAAAAGTCATATACTCTGGTTCAGTGGAAGAGGCAGACAAGCGACATCAGGAAGAATTAACTGAGATATCCTCTAGCATGGATGGTGGAATAGGAACAATCTACCCCTGTGGATTGAATAAAGTGTTCATTTTGAAATTCCCAGAAGGTTACGAACTACGACATACACGTGGAAAATATTTAATAGATAATATTTTATTTTGGAACAAATATACACAAATAATACTTCCTGTAAAAACCAGATGCTAATAAATATTATGAGAGAAAAATGAATAATAAGAATACAAATAAAAGTGGGAGGTTCTGAATATGGTGGTGTTGTGTGCAAAAAATATTTTAATAAAATGATTTGTTCTTTTGATTTTAAACCATTCACCATGAGTTGCCTGTGGCAATGAAACAGACTGTCAATCTGTAGCAAATCCCATAACATATATAAAAATTATATATATAATCTGATTTCTCTGATTTTCCTTTTTAAAACAACCTAATAAGTCGAAACATGTTAAGGTATTAAATAAATTTCTTGCAAAGTCTCCACATTGTTTTTTTTCCCAGCATCATTATGTTGGATAACCTTTATCCTTTTGTACACCATATATACATATATATATGTGTGCACACAGGCCCTGCCATCTATGGTCCTAATGCTGTGGAAAACATTCCCAGAAAATCTTTGTTTGCGAAACCATATATATATTATATCCTTTTTTAAGATTTGGTTTTATATTAGGTGTTTCCCTTTCAGATCATTTAAATGTATTGACAAGAATATATGTAAAAAATATTGTTTCACCAAGATTCTGTGTCAATACTCTGTGTGCAAAAACAATATATCTTTAATGTTAAGGAAATATTTATTCTTAATATAAGTGGCTTTTTTTTCTATTTTATTAATGAACTCAGAATGTAAAGTTAATCCTGTATTTATCTACTTTCCAAAGCATAAGGTCATGTTTATTCTAGCTTCATTCGCCGAACCAAATCTACTCCTTTCATCAGCTATGCAATCCATTATAAATTAGGTGATACCACTCAACCATCACAGACATTTACCATGAAAGCGTTTAGTCTTTTAGCTCTAATTGAGAAGAGGATTGGGAGAGAAGGGCACTTTTTGAACTCAAACTAATATATTCAAAATAAAAACAATATATTTAGTTATCTCCATGAGTCCACAAAATCATTTTCTTTTTCTGCCATCCCAAATTGCAGGAGTTGCGGGTGGCCTAATGGTTAGTGGCATGGAGAATGGAATCAGCAAACAGGGTTCAATCTCCAGCTGGAACAGTTTGCGTTCACTTCACACTTATGCCCTTGGGAAAGCCATGATTCCCCCCCAGCTATGGGTAAATAGCAGTTGGAGTCTTTTAGTCCTGTAAGGCAGTCCATCTTGGGCATTGGGTTAGCACCCTGGCCCCATAAAAACCAACAATTGCTACAAGCAATGATTGGGTCTCCATGAATCATTTGAGAAATGGATAAAAATGTGACACAGGAGCAACTGAGTTTCCTAAATTGCTTATAATTGAAAGTTATTTAGGTTGGATTTATTTGAGTGAAAAAAAGATATTGGTAATATATGTTAAAGTACATCTTTAGATGTTTCATTAATTTTTTCTTTTTTTTCTTTGATTGCAGTCCCAATCTTCACATTCTTGAAAATGACTCCAAACAATTATCAAACATGATTGCTTTCACTTCCACACTGGCTGAAAATGTAAGCAGTAAAGTGCGCCAATTGGACCTTGCTAAAGTAAGTCAGAACTATTGCACAAATAAATATTTTGTTACTTGTTGATGTTATTTTTCCTTAATGAATAAATGATATTAATAGGACCAGGAAAATTTTACAGTGCATCTTTGCAATTTAGGGGAGGAAACATTCATATTTAATACTACAGGAAAAAAGATTATCTACAGTTTTTATGTATTTATATTATGCTTAATGAAAAAAACACCATTATCCTTATTTTTGAAGATCTCATCTTGAACAATTTTCAATCATTATCAATTTTTGACTAGTCTTTCTTTCATCTTATAAGATGAAAGAAAAACATTTAACTACATAAATTATTTTTACATTTGGCAGCTGTATTTCAGAAAGAAATCCATATTATTTACACTTGTTGGAGGTTTTTTCAATATTCTAAAAAGAAGATCTAGAAATTTCCTTTTTCAATGGAAAGAGAAATTTGAAAATCTACAATGTCTTTGTTATATTTCCTTTTGCTGACATATATTTTCCTGCCTATGTTTTTTACTGACCTGTGATACTGCCAACCTCCATAATATTTTTTCCTATGTTCATTTTTCAGAGCCGTGTGACTTCCTCTATTCAACGTGTTGAAGATGTATTAGATCTCAAGTTCTGTACTGATGGTGTACAGTCTGCTCTTCAGAGTGAAGACTATGAAAAGGTTTGCTATTTCAGTTATCAGTTTAATATAAATTTAATCACTTGGGACCAGGATATTTTTGTGTAACATTATATCAGGGAAATATTTCATCAGCTACTCTAGGATAATCATTGCTTTCATTGCCACAAATCGTCTTGAGTCACTCTCCAATTCACTGCCAGAGTAAAAAGACCCAGGAGAAAAAATTCTTGTAAGATATCTCATCAGCCAGTCCAGGAACAAAGAAATTTCTGATCAGGTATCTAGCCAGCCACTGCCAAGTGATTAATTAATAATCAAGATATTAAAGAAAATCTTTTGGAGGATTTTATAATCATATTTCTATCCTTTTATGTCAGTGTTAATGAAATTAGTAACATATTTAGTATAGTACCTCCTTCTCTGCAAACTTGTAAAAGATTACAGAACTGTTTTATTTTATTTATTTATTACTAAACAAATTAATTGCTGCAACGTGATCCATATATCAATACTAGAACGGTCAGTGGGTCAAAATTAACGCTCATATTTTTTATGTCGGTGCCTTAATATAATTACTGTAAAACAAATGGTTTGTAAGGATATTTGGAGGACTACCACTCACTGCAATTAATCCAAGTCTCGATAACTATCTATATTGAGCTTAGGTAGATGTGCCACCCCCCTCTAGTCATAATACCAGCGCATTGGACACAGTGTAATATTTGCATTTTGTAAAAGAAATTAAATGTTCATCTTATATACCGGCATATATGATATAAAGAGTCTATTATAGTGTTAAATAATATCTTTATTTCCCCTTTTTTTTTTTGTTTCAGGCAGCTGGGCACATCCACCGTTTCCTGAGTTTGGATGAAAATGTTCTGAGAATGGCAAGTGATGCCAGTGAAGGTAAGCTCATTTCAGAAGTATTCATGTGTCGACTGATTACAAGTAAAACTAAAAAGATCCTTACAAGACAGGAAAAGATAATGGGACTGAGTTTTATCAAGATTGCAATGGACACATCAGAAATATTGATAAGAATAGTGTGATATGATATAACTCAACTGCTTTTAACCAAATCTTTGAAATCTTGCTCTTGTTTCCATTATTCTAAGTACAATTCTAAGATTTTTTTTATTTAAAAAAATTAATCAAATATCCACACATTTATTAACACAACTTTTTCAACAGAAATTTAGAAATCTGGAATATGACTATTTTGGGCATCACTAAAATAATTGCAATAAGTTAGGTTATCAGCCTCAGCTATTTTTGTTATTATAATTTAATAATTACAGTAAACCTTCGATTTAATGGCTTAATAGAGGGGAAGGAGTGTTTGTTAATGCCGAAAGTCTTTTAAATCCAAATATACAGTACTGTACAATATAAAATTATTAAATTATAATAAAGAAGATGTAATATTTACTCACCTTTTTGACAGTGTAGTTCAGTGGTTCTTAACTATTTTTGATGGTGACCCAAAATCTTATCTAACATCTATCATGGAGACCTATTTTAGGTATAATCAAAAAATATTGGTTATTATAAAAGAAAAATGGAAGGAAATTTACAATATTTTATTAAAGACCAATACACAGAAATAAAATAGAATATTAATGAAAAAGGTCTGTTATATTGCGGGTTTATTGTAATCTTCTTTCTTGATTTTGCAGGTAGTACACTGGACACTTCATTCAAAATGCTGCATGAAGCTGAAGAGAAACTGAAGACAATTGTTCGGAATAAATTTGATGCTTCAGTTCATTCTGGGGATGTTGCATCAGTAGAACGGTTCTTTAAGATTTTCCCATTACTTGGTTTGCATGATGAAGGTCTCACCAAATTTGGCAAATATTTGGCAGCACAAGTGAGTTATATTTTATAATTTTGTAGAATCCTGTTGAATATATTTTTTTTTATATTATTCTTCATTCTTTTACATATTTTACCTCTGCCAACAAAGTTGAAAGAGACGTATTCACCAGTGTCTGTCTACACAAGATATCCAAAAGTTCTCAAGGAATTTCAATAACATTTTGTGGAAGGGTGGGTTAAGAAAGAATTAATTAAATTTTGGTGTGGATCCAGGAATTTTTGATTGAGAGATATCCCCCCCCCCCATATTTATGTATATCATTGTTTGTCCACAATATCTCTAAAAGTTCTCAATGAATTTCACTGAAACTTTTTGGAAGGGTGGGTCATGGGTTAAGGAATAATTGATTGAATTTTGGGGCGGATCCAAGAATCTTTTGCAATTTAGAGATATTTTTTTCATATATTAAGATATTAGTCCTAAAACTGAAAAATCGAAACTTAGTTATATACTATATACTAGCTATATATGAACTGATTTTCATTCAGTTTTTAGTGACAAAAGCGTTGGCTGAGGTATACGCTGCCTGAGTGCTTTCTAGTTTTTTTATTAGTTAATTTAATGTTGCCTTTTACTGTAACACCCGGGTTGTTACATTCTATGACTGTTAAATGAGCAGTATGGATCAGAAATAAAGAAGTAGCTTCCAATGAGATTTGAAGTTGCATCTAAGTATCCTTGAATGACACCTTACCAATTTGACCATGGAGACCAAGCAGATAGGCAAAGTTAAATCTTTTCATATAGCAACATTCTTTCTCATCCAATTTCTCCACATCATATTGTTCATTATCTAGTAATATAAATAATGTATACTAGGCAGCAATTTCTTTCAGGCAAGTTTCATTAAATTCTAAGGATAAATTCTGTCGATTTAATTTCTTAATTAATTTTTCTTGTTTGCGAATCAGTTTTGTTCACAAGAATAAAGGAATAAAAGAATAAAATTAATTAAAAAATTAAATAGACAGAATTTATCCTTAGTATTTAATGATACTTATCTAGTAATAGTAGACATAATAGTAGTCATGAGTTGTCTGAATTTCTTAGATGATGAGTTTTCATTATTAATTTTATACTAGTTGCTTTTTATTGCAAGACTCAGGTTGTTTTACGATCGTTAAGTGACAGCATAGATCAGAAATAAAGAAGTAGCCTCTGATAAGATTTGAACTTACATCCCGTATCCTTGGGAGCTCATCTGACATGGATGATGCCTTACCAATTTGGCCACAGAGGCCAACTTTCTTTTTACTTTCAAAACACTATCCTATAACTTTATTAGTAATAAATTATTTTATTGTGCACTTATAATTGCACAGTTTTTTTTAATAACCTTTATTTCATCTTTTTTCAGTTATCTGAGCCAGTTGGTAAAACATTGACAGAGAATCTAAAAATATCAGATGACGACAAAAGATCTAAAATACTTTTTGCCGATGTCATTACAATGATGTTTGAGAGGATTGCACGCATTGTTGAAACTCATCAACCACTTGTGGAAACATATTATGGTGAGTTTTAAAGTTGGTATAAAAATATTTAACCTGTTTGCTACCATGGACAAGATAACCCATCTTAGCAAGTGGTTAGTCCAGTGCCATGGACAAGATAACCTGTCTTACAATACTGTGTTGTTTTTTTTCTTACATACATTTATGAACACATGTTTATTAGATATTCTGTTGTACATATTAGTTGATTTGTATGAAAGTAAAACCTTTTTAAACATACAATAAAGATTTTCTATTTTCATCAGTGTTTTACAAGAAAAACCTGGCTCAGGAGTTGCAATGTTGAAAAATATACTTACCTGTGAACAGATTAATATATTGGGTTGGCCAAAAAGTTTTCTCTGTTTTTGTTAAGTGGCATTAGACGCATTTAGTTTTAACTATCTTTATTCAGAAAGATCACTTTTGATTGTATTGTGACAGCTGTCATATCAGTGTGCATTTTTAAAAAGAAATTTTAATTCCCTGGAAAACTGCAAAAATGCACTTCAAACAGAAAGATAAAGTTCTGGGAGGATGGAATTATGAAGTTGCCTAAAAGCTGGTAGAAGATAGTGTCTTTTACTTTAACTTAATAAATCAAACAAATTTTTTTACATTACCCAATATAAATCCTTGTAACATTATTTATCAAAACAAAACATGCACAATACTTCATTTTACTAGAAGCACTAATAGGAATAAATTATCAATTAAGATATGTGTTTATGATAATCTATAATATTAAAACTAATTGTGTAAGTCAGTAAGTTCATGATAAACCCCAAAACAGGCACATAGGAGTAAGTAAGTAATAGTTAGTTTTATTGTACTATAACTCTATCACTACTGATTTAGTAGTAGAACAACTCTGAATTATAGCTGGCACATTAAATTGTACCACAGACTTATCACCAGGGTGTTTACAATTCAAATCATCAGGGATAGATATAGAGTTTTCTGTTTATAAGTGAAAACCCTGGAGATAATAGAAATGATATACAGATAGGTTTGATCCAAACCTCTTGCAACAAGGATAGATAGGTTGCAGAATATGAGATTTTACCTTTAAGATCAGATTAGATTGAAAATGATCTGTGCTTTTACTTTGCTATGTATTTCATACACAGAATGTTTGTATGAATTTCAACCCCTTCATAGAGGAAAGATCACCAGTGTACTTCTGTTTCTCATGGTGTACCATTTGAAGTGGGCAGAAAAAAAGATTGTACAAAAAGGTCTAGCCATATTATTTTGGAATTACAAATTATTTTATTAATAGTTAGTTTTATTGTACTATAACTCTATCACTACTGATTTAGTAGTATACGTCAGTTAAGTAATAGAATATGAAGTTACAATTCTTGGTGAATCAGGAATCATTTTGATTTTGTGACTCAAGGAAATAAAAGAAGGATTGATGAGAAATCAGATTTTAGACTTAACAAAGAACAACTCTGAATTATAGCTGGCACATTAAATTGTACCACAGACTTATCACCAGGGTGTTTACAATTCAAATCATCAGGGATAGATAGAGTTTTCTGTTTATAAGTGAAAACCCTGGAGATAATAGAAAGTAGTTGGTTGAGTTCCATCATGTGTGGTCAATAAAAAAATTAAATAAATAAATTAAGAATCCTTAGGGAGTGATTTAATGTTACCCCATCCTACCACTACTTCTATCATAAAATTTATTTAGAAATCTTTTACGACTTTTTCATACATTGTATTTTTCATGTTGACTGACTACCGAATTTTACAGCATATAAGACGCATATTTGTTGTAATATACTGGGAAAACTATAACACCTTTACGTTTATAATTTTCTCTTCTTTTTACAAAATGTTTTCTTTTTGATTGTAATAATGTTTCAGAGTTTAGCATGTTATGATTTATTATTATTAAATGATATTTTCATGAAAACTGTACGATTTTCCTCTATTTTCATACCATTGAAAGGAGCAATTTGGAAAACAGCAAAATTAAACTTAGAATTTTTCTAACTTATATACTGAATCAACTGATTGTTTCAACCTGTAAAAATATTATTTTTGATACTGTTACAAACCGTCAACCAAAACTGCCAACATAGCCAGACCAGCTTAAAAACTGAAGAAACCTATGTATATATGACGCGTACAGGCTTCACCAATGGAGCTAGGGGGCTGAAAGTTTAAACATTTGCTCCTTATTATGTCTAGGAAAAAAAACGTTGTTTTTGTTTTTAACCACCCCCTTTAGTGGGGGGTTCAATTTGCAATGTAAGTTTTTGCTAAATTGATCCCTTATTTTGTGTCTGCTTGTTTTTTGAAAATTCAGACTTTTTTTAGTGATCAATGCCAACGAAAAGGCGAGAAAAGTAACTTATTCATTGATCTCCACCTTTTCCATTTTTTTAATTAATCACCCCCAACACTGCATGCTGCCAAAAGATGTTTGTTGCATGACAGTTTCTATTTAGTGACTAACCCAACCTGTTTTAATTATTTTGTAATTTTGAAGGCAGTCAATGCTTTGTCTTTCAATCTCAGTGAATTTACACTTATAAAATGTATATAAATTTTCATTCAAAATTTTCAACTTGAACAATTTACAAAAAGTAAGAATGTCAACACTGTATCAACTATTATCTTTTCAGGTCCTGGAAAGTTAGATATTATGCTGATACTTTTGCAGAAAGAGTGTGATAGACAATCTAGAGTAACTATAAAAGAATTTAAAAAACGCAGAGAGTTTGATTACAAGGTAAGGAGGAAATGTGTTTGTATTTTTTATTTATTTTAATAATTTCATCAAATTATTATATCAACTGTTTAATGCAGGTTTTATTTCTATTCTATTATAAGAGCGTTCATTTAAATAAATTGTATGATCTTTTTGTGTAGCGAATGAGTTATTGCCATGATTATAGTTTGTTACTGAAAATTTGGAAGTCAGGAAAAAAAACAGCTTCTGAATAGTCCCTAGTTATTGTAACATTCTGGTTGTGTTTAGTGCCTCTGTTCACTTTGTTAGTCTTTCTATTCTAGCTGTGTGTGATTAGAATGTGTTTGATTCGTCGCTGTGTTTAGCGTGTTAAGAAAAGAAGACGGAACAAGATAACACATGTGATAGGGCTGTTCGCCTGATAAGAACTGAGCCTTCCCCATTGCTGGGAGCTTGCATCGGCATGTTTATTGATTTAACATCTACATACATTACTTATTGATTTAACATACATATAAACATTACAGTTGTGACAGAAACACTCCTTCTTCCATGAATGATATTAGTTTATTGAGAGATTTTGTTGAATTTTTTACTTGAATGATGATTTATCTCCCTTCTTATAAGTTTTGTTTTTATCTCTATACCTGTAAATACTATCAAGATTCTATAAAAAGGTGCTTTGCCACTATGAGACAAATCAGATATAATGCAATATGATTGGAGGACTAAGCCCTGGCTGTCTAAAGTAATTTTAAAATGTGTCACTTAGACATATGCTGTCAAAAAGAAATTACAGTTAGCTTCCTCGGATTCATCTAAAATTGAGATTTACTTAATTTTGGAGGAAAAGAGTTTTCTGGTAACATAAAGCTGTTCTTTTTTACTTTAAATTACTTTCCAATCTATTATTCACACCTTTCTTTAATAAAGTAAATTCACCTTGTATTGTCACTGTTTGATATTTTAAATGATTACTTTTACCTATAAAAATATATAAACAGGAATACACTATTAGGAACTGTCAACCAAAATTGTCAAAATAGGTTTCTTCAGTTTTCAAGTCGGTCCAGCTGGCTGGCTATGTATCTATCACGTGTACAGGCTACACCAATGGAGCTAGAGGGCGAGAAAAGTAACCTTTTCATTGATCACCCACAACACAGCATTGTGCCAAAAGATGTTGGTAATTTTGTTATTAGTTTGTTTAGTTTATTCATCTTTTTGTTGCCTTTCATGATCATGTCTTTCACCAATCTATTCTTCATCCATCAAATTCAATGAAAATAGACCATCTTAAAATGTGTTAAAAACCAGTAAAAAGATGAATTTCTAGGTAAAAATAGTAAAATATGTGTAATAATAAAAATATTTTATCTCAGAATTTTCAAATAATGGTCAGGAATAGTTAAGCTAACTCCAGAAAAACCATGTTTCAAGAATTTCCAGCTATTATCAGTTGATAATCTAATAACATTTTAAGAACATATTCTCAAGAATTAACCCTTGTGTTTTATGTCTAAATGGTTCTTTCATTTCTTTTCTGTGCAGATCCAGCAAGTTCAACAGAGTATGTTATTCTCAAAATCCATTACAGAAAAGTATGTTGCTCTCATAAAAATCCATTCAAAACTTTTCAGAATTTCCCAGTCTAATCTTTTTTTTCATTTCAATTATTATTATTTTATGATATTATACTCTGGTAGTATTAAACTCATTTGAAATTCTATATCCTCTCTTCTCAAAGTGACTTGCATTTCAGAGCTATTCTTTCAATGGTAATAAACCTCATTTTTAAGGGATTCTAAATCTGTTCTATTTTATGCATATACAAATTATTAAATTCTATCCCAAAACTTTACTTAACAATGGATTAGAATTTTTAGATTATCCCTTTCATTAAAAGGTCACTGTTTTGTAATTCTATTATTACTTAATTTTAGTATGATTTTTATTATTTTTTTGGATTTGTGAATCCATGAAAAATCATGTAAATTATTAAGTTATATTTAACAGTAAACTTGAAAGCCTATAATCAATGATGTATGCTTTCAGCTAGTGTAGTTTTCAATACTACCCAAACCTAGTAAATGACACTAAAGAAAGCAGCAAGCAAAACTGATGTTTGTTCATTGAATTTTCTCTAAGTGTAGAGAAAAGAGAATTTAATAAATTCAAATTTATTAGGACCATTGATAATGCTGTACAAGCAATATTCACAAAGGTTTTGTTAGTTTGACTAACATTTTGACTTATAGACAATGGAACATATATATTTTTAATGGTTATATGTATTACTATTATTATTTTAGATTAGACTGCAAGGGATTGGATGTCCTGCTCTCAGAATTAGTTTTATTGAATACTCGTGCAGAACTTTATTTACGGTTCATGAAAAAAAGAGCTTTGGTAAGTGTTAATACAGGTGAAATCCCCTGCTTTTTCAAAAGTTTGCTTTATGTCACTTTTTCACTTTTACACCCTAGTCTCCAGTACATCCCACCACCCCAACCTCCAATGACTCAGCCTAACATAAATCATTACCATTTCTTTGGTCTGGAAATGCTCAAAAAGATTTCACATATAAATTAATAGTAATTGCTTCTTTGCTTTACACCATTTTTATTGGAATGCTCTACTTCAGTGTTTTTATTAGTTTTTCTTATTATTACTCTCTGATTTGCTCATTTTTAGCAAAAATTTAATTGCCCACTCATATAATTGAATGAAATTTTTCAAAGTTTAGGAAAAAGGGAATATTAATAGAACCAAGTCTTGGTTAATTATTATTAGTGATTTTTTTTTTGATTTTTTTGTAAATTAAATAATTACTTAAATAATGTTTATTAAAAAAAATGCAGAATTTTTTTTAGGTTTCTTTATTTTTATTATTTTAGATTTATAAATTTGTTGAATTAAATATTATTTCATATTGAAAATCATTTGTATTTCAGAGTGATGTTGAAATTGCATATCAAGATGGTGAAGAAAAGGCTGGTAAGTATCAATTAAATTCTTTTATATTCCTCTTTTTAATTAAACTGGTATTTGTAAATTTTACAGGTTTGATGTATCTTAGACAAAATATATTGAATAGCTTTTTATTTTAAAATTATTAGTTCTCTGATCAGGATTTTTGAACTCCATTATAAACTCATTAGACCACGGATGTATATTCGGACAGATGTTCGAAAGGACATTAAGCAACACATGACTGTATTGTGCTAAAAAGCAGGAACAATAACATTGAATTGTTTATTGCAAATATTTTTCGGGCATATCAACTTTTGTTAGAAAATTTCAGATGAAAAACATTTTACTATATTGTTTCAATTTTATTATAATTATTTAATTAATGGATAAATATAATTATCTTACCACTTGCTTTGTAAATAACTCTACAGAGCAATTCCATTTTGTAATTTTTAATTTCTCTTGACTTTATTAAAACCTGTTTTATTTTATTTGCAATAATAATTCTACTTATTTGATTTTGATAAATTATAAATCAGTTTCATTTTTTACGATTAAAAACCCTAAATTGTGCCTATCTTTTGGTATACTGAATGCAGTTGTAATCCACAAAAAATGGTTAAATGATAACTCATCTCTAATGATCACTTAGTTAAAATATTAGCAATGAAAAACATCTATTGTACATTATGTAAGCAAATATCAGTAGATTTCTTGATTAATTTTTCATACACATATTTAAAAAATTCATTATAGTTTTTGATTAGATATCATATTTTAGAATTATTTTACCTCTGCCAATGTTTAATGAAGTTTTCAATCATTCTTCAGAAAAATGTGCCAGTATTGATCGAATATTTAATAACTGTGATCTGAATCGATTGATGCAAGAAATGATTGGCAACTATATTTTAATGGAGGAATTCTTTATGCGAGAAATGGTTTTAAAAGTAAGTCTGCAACTTGATCTTCACCTATTTTGTATTCTTGTACTTAAGATTGTCATTTTTCAATAGTTTCTGTTTATATACTTGACATAATCTTCAAATAACTAACTTCACCTAACGTTTATTATGTTGTTAATCCTGAGAGCTACACTGTAAAGTTTAGCATCACCTGATTTGCTTGTCAGAATTCTTTTTTAATTGTTCTTAACAGATCTTGGTCACAAAGGGGGAGAGATGAGGCTATCAGTCTGAAAAATTTGTACTTATGTAATCTCAAAGCTTGTAAAAAAGGTACAGCTCAATGGAACCAAGCGCAAAGTTTAGCCTCTTTAATAGTCTGTTTTGCATAAGAAAATTTGTGTAATAAATGTCAACAAATATCGACCATATTATCTTGATTCTTTTTTTTATTAAATGAAGCATTGTCAATCATTATTTTTGACTAGTATTTACTTTCATCTGAAAATCTTTCGGTGCTTTTCTGCACAACTCACTCAGGCCGTCCATCTATGGCAATGAGCAAATAGCCTTGGGACTAAAGAATAAAGATAAGCTCTGGGCGAGACTTGAACTCGTGTCTCTTTTACCTCAGAAAGCCACCCATGTATGTCACTGCCGTAGACTGACGGTCTGAGCGAGTTGCGATAAAAAGCAACTAAAGAATTTAAGGAAAGAAAATGCTAGTCAAAAATTATTAATGGTTGACAATGCTTCATCTAATAAAAAACAAATCAGGATGATATTACTGCTACAACCACTAATGTACATAAAGGCAATAACCAATATGGTGACGAATGATCAGGGAAGGATGTGTTTAAGGGTTGGATTTGGTTTTCTGCCACCTGTGAGAACTCTGGTGGCTCGGTCAGTGGAACAGTGCCATACATGGGCAGCTTCCCTTGGTAAAAGGGACACGAGTTTGAGTCCTGCCTGCAGTTTTTTCTTTATTTTCTATCTGCACTATTTGCTTGCTGCGTAGACTGATGGTCTGAGTGAGTTTCAATAAAAAGCAACTAAAATATTTAAGATGAAAGGAAATAATAGTCAAAAATAAATATTAACCAATAGGCAAAGGAAGAACTGATTGCAGATCCATGCACAATTACCTCCACCAGGTTGTAGTTATGTCCAAAACACATAATATCGCCAATTTTTAAATTTTATTTTGTCTGCAAGATATCTCCAAAAGTTCTCAAGGAATTTCATTCAGATTTTCTAGCAGTGTTGACAGTGCTTTCTAGTTTAAATTAAATTGAGATTTTAATCAACAGTTATGTTTTCTTTACTTTTGTACATGGTATACAAACATTGTTCATCTTTCTATTGGTTTGATGTTCATCTAGCTGGTCTCTATCACTATGACCACAATGAATAAAAATATTTGCTGCATGTTGATTGTTTTTTTTTGTTTTGTTTTTTTTACTTCTGAACCCTTTAAAACAACCTGACATTTATCTTAAGCTATGACATGAATAATAGTAATAATTTTTAATGGTTTTACTTATTAACTTCTGTTCATTAATATTAGCATTTAAATGTTAATGTTAATGAACAGAAGTTAAACTTCATTGCATTTATGTGATTGTTGTTTTAAATCATTTCAGGCAGTTAATATGGACACAATTGAAGAGAATTCTCTTTATTCCAGTATGGTTGATGATTCCTTTTTTATTGTTAAAAAATCTGTAAGGTAATTACATTTATGTTCTAAAATTTTAGTTGTTCTGTAAATTGAAAACAAATGCAAATTTTTAATTTCGAGAAAAATTAATTGATTTTTGTGTAATGGACAGTTTGATTGTCAGTGTACTATTTTAATACAACATTTTTATCATTGTACTAAATGAAGTCTTTTCATGCTTGATCTAATAACAGAATTTTTTAAATACTGAAATTATTAATCATTTTGATGATTATATAATATCATGTTTAATTAAAGATAATAAAAGGGCTTGGGAGATATTTCTGTCTTGTCTATAGGTCAATAGGTGTTGACATTTGGACAATCTTGTTCATTATTTACTAATTCTCTTCACATTAGAAAGAAAATAGACTAATGCTTGGATTGATGTCATCATACAAAAATCTTATATTCACAGTGAAGCTTCTATATCTGAATTGGCATTCTCAGAGTTGCTTCTATAT
>VCCN01005986.1:7915650-7925936 GCA_006491835.1 Architeuthis dux | reverse complement strand
CTGTAAACAGTATATATTTGTTTTAAATTTGTCATTGGCAGATGTACTCCTCGCATCTTCTCCGATTGGAAGGCTGCTTTGTTCTCTATCTCTATTTTGTTTTTGTGTTGATTTTTGTTTTACTCTCCATTCATTTTTTCCATTACTTTAATTTTTAGATATTTATTTTTAAATTTGGCAATTTTTAAAAACCTAATACTGAGGAGGCCAATCATCATAATTATGAATAATGTTATCAAACGTTATTGTTATCAAAGATAGTTGGTCCCAAACATTTCATTAAAAATGAATTTTGAATTAAAATATAAATTTCATATTAATCTACTTATATAATGAACAGTGTGATTTTCTTGATTCTCTGTCCAGAACCATGGACTCTTTTCTTTTTCTTTTTAACAATTTTGCTAATAAAATATCTCCTACCCACCATTTGAAACAATGGACTCTTGCACTGTAACAGGATTTTTTATTTTATTTTTTTTTAAAAATCATCTAATAGAATTCAAATACAGGTAGTCCCCGAAAGTTCACTTAATGCCACTTTTTTGTTTTTACGAAAAAAGGCAATAGGCGAAAACAGTGTTCAGCTTTTGTTTTGCATCCAGCCATTATAGTGGCAGCACACACCCTCTTCCTCTCTCTTCTATACCACAGTCGCCTGTACCTCCCACCATGGCAACCACTGATGACTCAGCCTGACAACACCAACCTAACCATTTTTTTAGTCTGGGAACGCTCAAAAATTAATGGTAATTGATTCTTTGCTTTACGCCATTTCGGCTCACGAAAGGCTTTCATAGGCTTTCAGATAGCGCAGAAACCAGTATATCCATGAATTCTTTCACTGGTATTAACTAGTTTTTTTTATAATTTAAAGTTATTTATTATAGTGAATGTAAATTGTTCCAATTTTTATATCCTTTGCTTAATGTTATCGGCCAGTTATTGTTATCTAAAAGACCCAGTCCCAAAGTGATCACAATAAGCGGCTTCCTCTGTGCAATAAAATTCTAATTACCAAAGTTTTGCACGTTGTCCTCATTTGTTTCCAGTGACAGAAGGCCCAATTATGTTGTTGCCATAATAAATCAATTCTCTTTGTGTATCTATAGTACAATAGCATGTGAATAGAAATCGCAAATATAATAGAGATTGAAAAATTTGATCATTTAATATTTATCTATCATCTGCAAGAAAACTTATATTAACTTCTGAGGCATGCCTAGAGAGAACAAAGGGTGAATTTTGGTCCCTTCACCAAAGAATTTGTAATAGCTCACTCCTGATGAGTCTTGGTGCAAAACTAGTACAGCATGTTAATGCAAAGGTTCCTAGTGCCATCTTTTGCCCAATGTTAGAGAAATCTTAGAAATGTATTTGAAGTTTACTCATTTCTTTACTGCATAATTACATGAAATATCAAAGCAGTTTGTAAAGGTTGTTCACAGTTCACATAGTAGCAGTTGTCCTTAAAGAAGAGTTTGATGATTAAGCTCTGAATTAATTTTACATCTTTTTTGTTTTAGCAAGTTTCTGTTCTCAGTAATGTGTTGAAAATCAGGAAAAAGGGATTGTCAGTGGTCAATAATTAATGCAAGTTATTGACAGAATAAGGACTATTATATGTGTAATGTAAATACATTGCTAATGATTTTACTATAGAAATGCAATGAAAATCAGGGGAAGAAATTGCCAGTGGTCAAGAATTACTGAAAAAATAATTGCTATAATAATTCTATGTATAATGTAAATATATTTCCAATGATTTTACTATGAAAATGCATTGCAAATCAGGAAGGGAGGTATTATTAGTGGTCAGGAATTAATGCAAGCATTACTGACAGAATAAGAGCTATTATATGTATAACTTGAATAATCTAATTCAGTTTAATCAAGGGAAACACAGTTTTAAAAAGTGATAGTGTCTGTGTATGAGAGTTTGTGTGTTGAAACTAGTTAGCCAGATGCAATAGTTAAAACAAAGGTAATGGAGGAAATAAATACTATAAACATGTGGCTGTATTGCACTGAAAAGCTGACTGAGTAAACAAATTATTGATGGGAAGTTCAGTTTTGATTTTCATCCATTAAAGTATACTTTTCATTTTTGAAAAAAAAAGTCTGTGTGGATTAAGTAAAATAATGATCAGAGATTGCAATGGATTAAAAGTAATTAGAGTGGTGGGGTACATAGAAAACAAACGAGTGTGCTGTACAAGGCCAACAATCACCTAAAGGTAATAATAAAGTGAACAAAACACATAGGAATTAAAACATTAAAAATCTATCTCGTGTTGATGGTTGTTTACTCTGAAAATGGCATTTGCCTCTACTTTGCAAAGAAAAAGAGGATGACTTTCACCCTGTCAATTCCAGGTTGTAATATACTAAAAGTTCATAACGATGTTGGTCTTTATCACCAAGGAGACATAAGAAGCTTATAATACTCGTTTGAGTGAAATGTTTGAAATGCAATGCGACTCAATTCTGCAATCTCATAAAAAGACACAAAAAATCCTGCCAATGATGTTTAGTAAACACACATGCTGTTTCTAGCATAGAATAATATGTAACTCTCTAACAATGTACTGAACAGTGTTCAAACCAAAAGATTAAACCAAGCTTTTAATTTGAGAGAAATCACTTTAAGTTAAAGGTAGCAATCCTAAGAGAATGTAAAAGAGAGAGAAAAACCAGTTTGTGCACAATTAACTGTTATATCTCTAATTGTAACCAGTTGTGGATTTTGAGATTACACTGACTATTCCATTGATTTTCATTGTCTGGTCACAATAGAAGTAGAGAAAAATACATCCACTGTGTAATTTAATGGCTATGTAGTACAGGGGCCAGACCAGACCAAATATATTTTGTATTTTTATCTTCCTACATGTCTCTAGTTTATACTTTGGTATGATAACCCTGACTATCTTTTAGCTTAATGATAGTAATCACTCTGTAAACAAACCTACCCCCATATAAAACTAGAAAGCACTCAGAGAGTGTGAACCAACAGAAGAGAATTGCATGAATCCACCCCAAAATTTCAGCACTTCTTTCGTAGCATATTGTCCGGCCTTCCGAAATCTCATTGAAATGAAGGCTTGAAAAGTTACAGCCCAAACCGTGAAGCTAAGTATTCAGCATTTTAGGAGAAAACTTCAAGTACGCAGTCCAAAGTCTATGGATTGTGGAATTAATTCTCGATGGAGGTATACACATATGTATATCGTTCAAAAGAGAATGTCCTCTACTTTCCAATAGTATATCTGTTGGGTCTGAAAACATGAAGCTATGTATGCAGCATTTTACGAGAAAATGTCAAGTACACAGTCCAAAGTCTATGGATTGTGTAATTAATTCTTGAGGAAGGTTTATATATACATATATATATATCGCTAGAAAGGGAATTTCACCAGCTTTTCCTTTGTGTCTGTTGAGCCTAAAAAGCTACAGCCGAAAATGTGAAGCTAGGTATGTAGCATTTTTCAATGAAATTTCGGGTACACAGCACAAGGTCTATGGATTGTGGAATTAATTCTCCATGGAGTTATATATATATATATACTTTGAGTTTTGGCTGCTTATTTTTTATTCATATCCTGTTCTTCAATTTAAGTTTTTATTTTAATATGAATAGACCAAAAATCTTAGAATAAAACCTTAATTTAAAAATGTAAACTGAGGAAATAAAAAATAAATAAGGAAATAAAGAGTCAAAACTCAATTATCATGGACCAAAAGGTTTGGAATAAAACCTTAAAATAAAAACTTAAATTGAAGAATAGGATATGAATAAAAAATAAAGAGCCAAAACTCAATCACGATGGATACAAAAAGTAAAAAAAGTAGGCAGAGTTAAAACAAGCCAAAAAAGGAAGAAAAAGAGATAAGGCCTAAGGAATCCTTGAAAAAAGGTCATGGGACACTACCACCAAAAAATAAGTAAAAGATTACCACCCCACCTCTACAAGAGAGCCAGCGAAAAGATGGACAAGCAGTTGAGACTCTAGTAGCCCTGAAGAATGTATGTATAAAAAAATTATTATTATAAGCTCTGAATATTGCGATATACTCATAGAGCACTCCACCGGTACACAAATACTGATTCCAAACATTCAAAGGACTATTGTGACCCGGAGGGAATTACCCTCAGGAAAATAATAGCACCGCAGTACGGATATATATTGTTAGAAAGAGGATTATATACTCCTTCTAACAGTGTATCTTGTCAATGTGTACATGTTGGTCTTGAAAAGTTACAGCCAAAAACGTGAAGCTAGGTATTCAGTATTTTACGGGAAAATTTTGAGCACACAGTACACCATTTTCTATGGATTGTGGAATTAATTCTCCATGGAGGTATGTACATATCACTAGAAAGAGAATTTTCTCAGCTCTCCAACAGTGTATCTTGTCAATTTGTATCTGTTACAAGTTGTAAAAGTTACAACGTGAAGCTTGGTGTTGAGTATTTTACGAGGAAACTTCAAGTACAAAGTCCAAAGTCTATGGATTGTGGAATTAATTCTTGAAGGAGTTATATACATATATATATCGTTAGAAAGAGAATTTCCCCAGCTTTCCAACAGTGTATCTTGTCAATTTGTATCTGTTGGGAATGAAAAGTTACAGCCTACAGCGCTATTTTGAATTTTCCATTGAAAAGGTAATTACACTCAAAGGAATTTCAATGAAACTTTGTGGGAGGATTCATGCAATTCTCTTCCGTTGGCAGAGGTTTGTGCTCTCTGAGTGCTTTCTAGTTTTATATGGGAGTATGTTTGTTTACAGAGTGATTACTATCAGTAAGCTACAAGATTGGCAGGGTTATCATAAAATTTTGCTGATAAAAATACCTCCTACCCACCATTTGAAACTATGGACTCTTTAATTGAAATCAAATTCACTTTTTTTTCTCAAAATATCGTTTCATAGATATTTTTCATGGGTATTAACTAGTCTATTATATAAAACATGGCTTTGTTTGTCATTATGTACCCCCCACCCTTAAACATTGGTTAGTCTGGTACAATGTCACAATAGTGGAACACCCCTGAAGATCAGACTCGTGAACTGGTCTGCAAGACTAGCTTGCTAACCATCGTGCTACAGTAAGTGCCCATCTTTGGCCATTTATGAGGGCAAAGATTAGGGCGTTTTCCATGAAGAGGATACACTTGTTGTATATGCAGAGTGCCCATTCATGAGAAGTAAATTAACATTGTCAGTTGTTCTAGGCGAGCAAAAGAAATTGTATATGTACAAGGCGATCTGTACATGCCCGGATCAGGTGGTTCTTGTTCATGTTGGTCATCACGTCCACAATGGTGGCCTTGGTATTGTGGGGCCGCTGGTTGGTCTCCCTCTCAATGACGCCCCAGATGTAGTAGCCATGGGGATTCAAATCAGAAGAGATAGGAGCTTGTTCAGCAAGTGCTTTGACTGGATCATCGGGTTCTCCCGGATTTTGTTGGACATGAACTGTCCTCTCCCCATCACATAGGACGTGTTCTCGGTGTCTCGTACATCACACGTCTGATAATGGACTCTGCCACCTTGAGCTGCTTGGCGATGACCCTCATCGACTTGCCCGGAGTCGTCGTTGATGATGTCCTGAACCTGCTGGACAAACTCAGCCATCATGAAGACGTGCATTTTTATTTTCTATGTCAGATTGGAAGCTGCCATGTTGATGATGTTGATACATCTGAAAGAGAAATGAGAAAGTTAAAATTTGACGATGTTGCGAAACATTATATTAGGTCGTCTTCCATTTATGGCCCACTAATGCTGTGTTCTTACATACCTGGCACACCCTGCATTCTTGTAAAATCTTTAATACTTTTATTAGTCCCTTGTTTCCAAAAATGATGTAAATCTTTCATTTTTGAGAATAGCGATAGATGTATATTAGATAATCCATGAGTAATGATGTTGGTAACTCATGCAGCCTCACCCCTCTTTTCTCTATATATCTTTGTGGTTTGCTAGTGATGAATTGTGATTGTTTGAACAAGAATTACTACAGAGAAACGTTGCATGTTGTGCTGCGTGTGTAGGCGATTAGAATCTTTGGTTTTCTGCTTGATTATCTTATCTGGGATATTTGAGTGATTGCGAAAAAAATCTCTATATATGCAATATTCGTTTCTATTTGCATAAATCTAAACATGCAAATCAATAACAGTCATTCATTGCATGGGACAACCTGGTTTTAAGTTGCTGTAGCTGCAACTGCTAATATCACAAAAAGGTTCTCTGTATCAGTTTTCATTGTAGACCTCAAGGAGAGTGTTGACTCTTCTTAAAGAATATCTGTACAAACCAATCAGTTTTATTGCATAGATATGCAATGGAAGAAAGAAGACGGAACTCGATTTCCTTACAGTGATAGACTGTTTCACGTTTATTACGATTTTCAAACTCTTCAAACAGTTTGAAAATCGTAATAAACGTGAAACAGTCTGTCACTGTAAAGGTATCAAGTTCCGTCTCCTTTTTTCCATTGCATATATATATAATGAATGAAATACTATTTATCCATAATGTAACCACCATCATTATCAATGACAGCAGGCCAACAGGAAGGCACATTTTCGATTCCTTGTCGAAAGAATTCTGCGTTTTTTTTCTGAAAAAATGTTTGAGAGACCTTTTCCAACTTCTTTGTTTCTGAATGTTCTGCAACTTTTGAAATGCTCTAGTGACCGAAACAAATGATAATCTGTAGGTGCTAAATCCGGTGAGTATGGGGGATGTGGAAGAACTTCCCATCCTAACAATCTTATCTTTTCCTGAGTTTGTTTTGCAGAGTGAGCTTTTGCAATGTCACCTTTTCTGTTTACCAAAGCTGGACACTTTCGACGTAATGCTTCGTTTATACGATCAGGTTGCTGGCAATAAACGTCTGCAGTAATGGTCTTTCTGTACCATTTAACCCTGGTCTTGCCTTAGTTGGTTGGCTTATAATTTATAGCAGTAAAATACGTAATTACTTTCCGAACACGAACATATGTAATTACTTATATACCAATTTCATTTAATCTTATTAATTTTAATTAATTATAAATTTAAGTTAATTCTATTTACATTCTTATTTCTACCCCTATCCTTCGTATAAATTATCCAAATCCATTATACTTTATTTTAATTTTACATTCATTCGACAATACTATTCTCTCCCACCAAAAAAACTCCCCTTCTCAATCCATCTTCCCCCAAGATAGTACAACTACATCAACACACTGACACAAATTCCCCACCCAGCACTGACATCCTTATCCAACTAACATTACCTTACATTGTGATACTATGGTTATGCTAGATTTTACAAATACATAAGAGTTACATTGTGTCAGAATAATTACTTTTGTTTGAGGCTTGAAATGGAAACAAAATATTAGCCGAGAAAGCCCAGATGGCGGAAATAGTGAGTTGTTGATATGTTGGTTTCGGGAGATGTTCTGGGCTGAGGTGACACTTGACGACCTGAGATGGAGTGGGTGGAAATCCTGTGTGGTAAACCAGATGTCAGGCCCAGGTGATAGTGATGGGAGAAGGCGTCAGTGGAATTAAATGTATCCCTGTGTCTATCAGACCCAACCCTCGAATTGAGAGTTACCCATAAAAGAACTTGATGTTTGCATTTTAGTCAGTTTTTGGAACGCGACACATGGCGAATCCTTGTCACTTTGATATCTGAGGTGGAGAGGAAAAGAAGCATTGTACTGCAGTACAGTAGGAACTTGACGCAACATACAAGTCCCACTGGAAACTAAAGACTACAGAGTGAGACAGACAGAGCTTAGTTCTACTTTCCAGGCTGCAGAGATATAATCCTGACCTGAAGCAGATTTTTGAAGTACCATATAACTTTACCTACCGCATCAGACAGAAGACAATAATACCAACTTGATCTTCGAATAAATGCTTTGTTATTGTTTATGGCAGCGTCTGCGTGTTCCTGGTTCCAGCAGTCTTGACTGCTATTGTGCATCCATCCACCAATGCTCTCCATAGATCTATAATAAGGGGAAGTGTATTATAAAAATAATTAACTGAGAACACAGAGTTTACAACATAAACAAATGAGTAGTAACAGTAAGCTCTTATTAATTATAGTAGCAGTAGTATTAAGGGACAGAGTTTGACTGCTGTATTCACACAAGTTAGGCATGCTGCTATGTAGAAATATAGAGAGAGTAATAGCTTTACTGACTGTGTGTTAAGGCGCTAATGGTAGAGAGAGGTAGAAAAGGTTAAGGTTAGCGATGTGCGCTAAGGAGATTCGTTGTTCCTTTCTTTCTTTGTTTCTTCCTGTAGTAGTAAAGGAATAATGCATGTATGATGCGAGATGCAAATTTAACAATTGCAATGAAATAAAGTGCATGACAAGGATGTAACATAATAAGAAATATATTTATTACAGAATGCATGTTAACAATATGTTTAGTTCTCATCTATAGAAAAGAAGAAGAATGCTTGTAAAGTTCGGTTAACTACTTTCTTAATAGGTGTGCGAGAAAGAGAGTGTATATGTATGAATGCTGATGTATGTAATTGAAAGAGAAAAGAGGTGCACGTCTCTTTGGTATGCATGTTGGAACGACCTTACTTCCTAAGGTAAAATAAGTATAGACAAGATACAAGTCGTTCCTAGACATTAGGTATACAATGCGTATCGAATTACCATTCAAGTGGTATATGTTCGTGTCGTGTACGGCCAGTTATCTAAAAGGCACTTGGGGACAGATAATTTGGTTCAGGAAAATCTGAACCTGGGTGTTCCGTGGAAAATATGTGTGTCAATGATTTAAGTCAATGACCGGGGTGTTTTGGTTTGAGTTCAAAATACATGTGTGATAGGTATCCGTTACAGATCACATAGATCGAACATTAAATCAAATTTCAGATCAAAATTCAGCTAATAACTGTGCCAGGCTTAAGTTATCAGGATTCTTAGATGAAGTAATTAATTTTTGACTAGTTTTTCTTCCATCTTATTGTTGCTCTTTATCACAAGGCTCTAGGCTGATATACTTTTCAACTGTTAAAGACTTATTTCCGATTTCGGATTTACTGTGCTTAATTGTCAAAGAGTATCGACCTAGAGTGTTGTGATAAAAAGCCACAATAAGGTGAAAGAAAAACTAGTCAATATAATTATACTTTGAATTTTTGTATTTCATCTTATGTATAATTTCTATGCCACGGGTCGGCAACCTTTTTGCGGGCCGGATCACGCATTAATGAGTGGACAGTGGGCCAAGTAAATGCCATAAATGGCTTGAAATACGGGAATTATCCATTTGAATACATCTAGTTATATTTTGCCTCAAATAAATGAATAACGCATGCTAAAAATCATTTCAATCAAAAACACACAAAGACATTTTAAAACATAAAAAGTAGCATAGTATCCCAATATTTACCACGGGCCGGTCAAAATCGCTTCGCGGGCAGGATCTGGCCAGCGGGCCGTAGGTTGCCTACCCCTGTTCTATGCCTATCTATTTATTTATTTATTTCATGTGATAGTTCAAAATGTTACCCTCCAAATGAAAATATTTTTGACCTTTGATTATTTTGGTAGAATGCGTGCATGTATGTGTATCTCTCAAGATTATCTTATTCTTAAGAGATTAAACACTGTTAATTCTATTTTCTATTTCTTTTCTTTAGCAACAGTAGACACTAAAGAATTCAACCCCCCCCTCCCCTTCTATTCAGCTTTCAGTTGACTGCCCGCAAAAACAATCAAATGGACTATAAATAGCATGTTTTCTTTTTTCTTTTCTTTCTTTAGTTTAAATTTCACAATGTCCACGCAATATCTACAAAAGTTCTCTACGAATTTTAATGAAAATTTGTGGAACGGTGAGTCACGTTATAGGGAAGAAGTGATTTGGGTGCGAGTCCAGGAATTTGTTTTTGATTGAGAGAGATTTGTGCCCCCCCCCTAAAATTTTGTATTCGCTCCCGTCTGTCAACACGATATCTCCAAAAGTTCTCAATGAAAATTTGTGGAAGGGTGAGGCACGTATAAAGAGATATGTGATTAAATTTTTGGGAGGATCCATGAATTCTTTTGATTCAGTGATATTTTTCCGTACATTTCGGCATTCGCTCCTGTCTGTCAACACGATATTTTCATAAGTTCTCAATGAATATCAATGACATTTTGTAGAAAGGTAGACAATAGGCTACGGAAGAAGTGATTAAATTTGAGACGGATCTATGGACAATGACTTAGTCATAATTGGAAGAAATGTACATGCACAGTC
>VCCN01005986.1:7900880-7915315 GCA_006491835.1 Architeuthis dux | reverse complement strand
GCTGGAATACCTACCTTCACGTTTTTGTCTGTAACTTCTTTTTCCCAACAAATACAAATTGATAAGATACACCGTTGGGAAGCTGACATAATTCTCTTTCCAACAATATATGTCAACTGTACAAACATTGGGTTTTCTGGCCCTAAACAACTTAGGGATGTCAAATTGGCGGCCATTTTTCAAGATGGCCGCCATCTTGGATTTTCAACAAGGATTTCTTGGGTCTTTTAGTATGGTGTTCTGGAGACTTCATAAACAGTGTGGAGAAAAATATTTGTTTTAAATTTTTCCAATTGAAACCATAGTTTGCCTGGTCTATAAAGTATTCATCATTCTATAATCTCGTTTTTCTTTTTAGAGTATCGTAGCGGAAATATAACTTAGCCCTGTTAATCAAACGAAAATCTGACTCAGTTTGCTCCCAAGTAATATGCTACTACTTTTAAAAAAACATTAATTTGAAGTAACCGCCAGTTCAAGTGTTGGATTGGGTTTCTTTACCCCAAAATGATAACCCAATAATTGATAAAGGAATTCACGAAGAGAAAAACATGGAAGAAAAGCACAGTAGCATGTTTATTGATACAGGATTCTTACAAAAATATCCACTGATTAAAGTAACTGTACAGTAGAAAATAGCAACAGGTACGTAATAACAAAAATACCATAAAACAATGTAAGCAAAATTGTATACAATGTCGTAAAAATAGAAACATATTGTAAGGACCCACTTTCACTTTGCATGCGGATCGAAATGAGTGACCCTATAGAAATAAGCCCCTAGCTTCGGCTGACGTCACGCCCTGCTGCTCCTGCTAAAAACTGCTATAAATAGAGCGACACACTGTCGTTCTTCACTTCACTTTCGGCGCCAGGCCCGTGTGTTCCTTACACACATAAAAAACCTTACCTCTTTGCCTAATCTCTTTCTTTTAGCTTGGCCCATTTCTTAGAATGCCACCCTGGTTTCTGAAATCAGTAACCCTTCTCTTGTGTGTGTCTACTCCTTCTTCATTTCTTTTTGCCCAGATTAGAAATAAATGCCTCAAATATAGGCCCAGGAGATTAGATGACCAGAGATCACATCTATAGTTTCTACATCAGATTAGAGGCGGAATGCTTTAAAATATTCTTTCTGGTAGAAGCTCCTTTTCCTTACTTTCCCGGCAGTAGACCATAACATGACGCATCGCGAAGCGAATCCCTTTGTCTTAGTTACTGACGCCGAGCACAAATTAGTTTTCTACCAGGCGATCTCAAACTTGTCTGCCTTTCTCGCCTCAACCGAAAACCTTACTTTTTAACCTGAATCCCCTGTTAAGATGATATTGCCTTGATCAATTTTTCAAGCTCATCACTAACTAAGCCTTTTCAGTACAGCTCCGTCACCAAACTCTCACTTTCGCTAAAATCCCATGTTCTCTAGTTTTCCTTTAAATAGCGCCATTCTCGGATACCATCTATTTGTATCATTTCCTTATTACGAATAACCGTTTTCCCTTGTCGTAAACTACTTTTGTTTTTAATCTCGCATCTTCTACGAGAATACGATCGGTTCTTTTCTAAATGCTTGCCTCTTCCCTTTTCAGACAAACATATGGATCTATCTTTATTTCTTTTCATTAAACAAATATTTCATTTGTAAATCTACAAAGGTATGCCTTTGTTCTCTTCCTGTTTATATGAACTGTGTTCCCTTTGTTTGAATTTGCCGCGCAAAACCCAAAACAAAGGTGGCCAACCCCCTTCTTCTCGAAACATCTTCGTGACCTGACATCCAATCAGCGACCTCCATTTGTGTCACGTAACTTCCACGTGCGACATGAATTCTTCCGTAATGGATTTAATTCATTACTTCCATCCTAGGCACCCGGACTGATGACTGTGATTTTAATTCATTCAATCCTTCTAAAGGATTCTTATTACCTCCTTTTAGATAATTCTATATAAGTAACAATCAAACTTATAATATCGCAGCATTAGCCTACCGCGTAGGCTACATTTTCGTGGAATAATGATGCTCTTACGAGGGAACAGAATTAATCTTAATTTGTGCTGTAAACTTTTAAGCAAAATATAATTTCTTCTAAAAATAAAAACAGAGGGATGGGAGTGTATTTTGCTTTTTGCAAAATACTGGGCAGTTTGGAAGACAGGGACTAGCGGTGCCTTCTTCGCAAGGGGAATGTTTTAACGCGAAGTGGGATCGTGCTGACTCAAAGTGTGAGAGAAAAAACAACAATGCAACAGGTTTTTTGGTTCGAGATAATCCGATCTTTAATACATAAGAAAATGATAGATAAAAGATATAGAGGGAAGGTAGGGTTGGGTTGTGAAAAAGGTGGGTATTTCGCGTAGAGGAAAGACTCACTGGTGTCGTAGCTCACTCCGGCTAACAAATGTTCAATACTTCGTCATTACGGATGGCCAGTTTCAAATGACGGGGGATGATTCTGGATTTCTTGTTGTCTCTGGCAGCATTTCCTGCCAATTCGAGAATCTCAGCGGCCAGATATTCCATGACGGCGGCCATGTAGACGGAGGATTCGGCATCGACCCTCTTGGCATAGTTGCCTTTACGTAGAGGACGGTGGATACGACCGATGGGGAAATGAAGTCCGGCACGGGTTGAACGGGTCTTGCTATTTCCCTTAACCTTTCCTCCTTTGCCACGCCCTGTGTAGCTTGGGGTAGATGTAAAATCAGAATGAAAGTTAGCAGTTCAGTACCCAAAAAGGGGGAAGCCCCTTTTTTAGGTCTTGTCTGCAAGACTGTCGAATGCGAAGAGAGTGGGAAAGGCATTTGAAGTCCGCGGTCCCTTTTTTTAGGCGCTTCTCATTGGTTGAATTTCAATCAATGGGAAAGTGTTCAATTTTACCCCTTTAATTCATTTTGGGGTAGGAAGGAAAATTGAGGGAAGAGAGACACAATAATATTTCTAATATTCTTTTCACTACTTTATTTTTTAATTTTTGGTTAACACTCTCCCTCGTACACATGATCGGGATCATTAACATCTACGGGAATTCCCACCTTTTCCCCACAGTAAGACTTCTCAGGTTTAATAACCGGCAAAAATGCTAACATCGCATTCTCCACCGCCTGATGGACCAGGCCGAGTCTCTTCATGGGGAGGGGTTTTCTTTTGAGAAATATGTTTTTTTTTAGGAAATATACCTCATGAGAATTTCTAAATGTTGGCAAGTATGAGTATACAATGTAGATATGTACTATGTCTTAATACGTCTGACTACACAATCGCTTTGTTTCCCGTTTAAAAGCCACTATATGCAATTGGATGTTAAGCGGAAGGACGTTAAGCGACGGCTACCAGTATTAGTCCAGAGGGACCAATACTGATATTATCCGAAATTGGTACCACGCAAGGTGGCCAATCTACTTTATATTTTGGTATGATAACCCTGTCTATCTTGTAGCTTAATGATAGTAATCACTTTGTACAGCCTACCCCCACACAAAACTAGAAAGCACACAGAGAGTGTGTACTTCTGCCAACGGAAGAAATTTGCATTGACATTCATTGAGTACGTTTGGAGATATCGTGTAATTACCATTTCAATAGAAAATACAAAATAGCGCTTTATTTGGCATATGTACAATTTATTGAGATATACAAATTACCGAGAAGGTCAAAATGAAATATAATTAAAATAAAACACTTTTGTTTTTTATTTATGCTAAAAAAAGTTAAGATACACAAAATCTATGGGGTATCTTTACACCTTTAACCAGGTTTTTGTCAGTTGATTTTTCACGTCGTCATTTCTATATTTAAATGTTTTTAATTTAATTTTAGATATTTATATTAACTTTTTTGATTTAAAAGTATTGTAAATCATTATTTAATTTTTAACTACTATTTACTTTACCTTCATCTTAATTTTTTAGTTGTTTTTTTTTAAATCGGAAATTAAGATGAAGGTAAATTATTTATTTCTATAATAATTTTATTTAAACTGAAAAATTTGAAAGACTTAAAATTCAAGTTACAGGTCTGGTATATGTTTATTTAAAAAGCAAGGTTATGAGCAATCGAGCGCAAATATTTAATTCTATTTTCAAAAGAATAAAATCGTACCTAAATAACTGAAAACGGCATGGGCCCTCTGCCGAAAGATTGCCAATCTTTTAATATATTTTCATTCCAGTAAATTCTTTTTAAATCTTAACCTTTTTGTAATTTAAAAATCTTGGTAAATTTGATTTGTTTGTTGTTAGTTTGTTCCTTTCTGTTTTAGCTGTGTTGGTTAACGCGTTTGGTTAGAACCGTATTTTAGCTGTGTTTAGAAAAGAAACAGAGACGAACAAAGACACGTGCTTTGAGGGCGATAGCCTGTGGTCAAAAAGAGACCTTACCAGCTCTCACTTCCGGGCCCTCGTTAATGGGGGCTTCTGCTTCGATGTGTTTATTGATATTAAACATACATATTAAGCATACTTATATAAACATTACAGGTACCAAACCCACAACTACACATCCCCCTCCCCATAGGCAAACAAACCGAAGGGAGATGATTAACATTATTACTTTACACTTACTACTTCACCAATCTACTCCACACACACACACACTTGCAAGGCACAAGATATATGTGATTTAGCATTTACTAACCAAAATATTTAATATTAAATTTCAAACATAGCCTTTTTTGTATGTCAAAAAAGAAATCTTTAGAAGTACGATATAAGTAAAATAGCTTTTGTGGCAATTTGTCTGAAGTCAAGTTACATTATTACACTACTATTTCCTGTGTTAATACAAAGTAAAGCGCTACTTTGAATTTTGCGTTGAAATGGTAATTACAAGAAATGGTAATTATACGAAAGTACTCAATGAATTTCAATGGAATGGGAGGGTGGGCAACGGGGTAATTGAGAGATATTTTTCCATTTTTTTCATACATTTACACTCATTACTTTCCACACGATATCTCCAAAAGTTCTCATTAAATATCAATGAAGTTTTGTGGAAGGCTGGGCAATAGGCTACGGAAGAAGTGATTACATTTTTGGGTGGATTCATGCAAATTTCTTCCGTTGGCAGACGTATGCACTCTCTGAGTGCATTCAAGTGCGTTACAGAGTGATTACTATCAATAATCTACAAGATAGGCAGGATTATCATACCAATATATAAGCTAGAGATATGTAGGAAGACAAAAATACAAAAAAATAATTGTTTGGCCACCTTGGGTGGTACCAAAATCTGGTCTGGACCCTGGACTATATATAATTTTGTTAAAGTAATTTATTATCGATGAAATGTATCTATACCAACATGCAAAGGCAAATGAAACTAATATATCTGTTATCTATTATATTATTTTACAATAGTCATTTTTGGTTGAACCACTTCTTTTTTGAACTTTTGACTTATATAATATTAAAAGCCCAACCAAATTTGGCATGCATACTCAATGAACCCAGAGGAAGGTTTTAAAGTTAAATATATATGACACCACAAGGCCAATTAGTTATTATTAATGATTACTTTTGCAATCTGTCTATATTCCTGTGGTCTACTACTGCTATAACCTAATCTTTAGACTTCAGACTTGTGAGGGAGGAGTAATGAATTATTGACAGTTATAGTTGAAGTTGAGTCTCTTTTGCTCCTATTCAAGCATAAGCATCATCATCCATTCTTAACCTTGTTCATTATCTTGCAAAGGTGGGTGGGGATGGAGAAGATAAAGGATGAAAGATAAGAGAAGAATGAATAACAATCAGAAAACGTAAAGGCTGTACATACAAACAAGCAATGTATTTTGGAGAAATGTAGATACATAGGTAAGTTGAAAGATGCAATCAAACATACTAATATATAGATATTAGAAACCGTCAACCAAAACTGTCACCAAAACTGTCAAAATAGGTTTCTTCAGTTTTCAAGTTGGTCCAGCTGGCTGGCTGGCTATGTATGTATCATGCGTACAGGCCACACCAATGGAGCTAGAGGGCTGAAAATTTCAACATTTACTTCGTATTATGTCTAGTAAAAACATTTTTTCTGTTTTTTAAAACCCACAGGTTTTTAATAGGAGGTTTATGTTAAATTGGTCCCTTGTTTTTTAAAAATTCAGACGTTTTTAGTGATCACTGCACAACAAAAGGTGAGAGAAGTAACTTATTCATTGATCATCCCCTTTTCAAAATTTTTTAATTGATCACCCCCAACATGGCATGCTGCTAAAAGATGTTGGTCACGTGATGGTTTCAATTGAATGACTATTTTATTATATGTTTTTTATATCTTTTAAAAAAATGTAATTCATGGGGAGGAGTCAGATTTGAAAGAGTTGAAATTCACCAAACAATAGAAATGCCTTAAAGGATTACATGTTTTGAATGCGTCTATGATTCACAATGCAGATCAGCTCAGCTGATGCTAATACAAAGATAGAAATGATGAAATACATTGGATTATAATCTACTTATTGCTGTAACAGAATTATTAAAACCATTCATTCATTCTTTTCCTCTCTCTTTCTCTCCCTTTCCCTCTCCTTCCTCTTTATCACTCTTTTCCACTCGTTCCCTCTTTCTCTCTCTTTTCCACTTTCTCTTCTTCCTCTCTCTTTCTGCATATTTAAGCTGGATCGGTCTGTGTGAACATATTGGTAAAATATAGTCACAACTAGATACAGACACAAATTAATTTATTTTTAATGTAAGGTCAGAGAGAAAAACTTAAATTACTATAGATTGTATATAATGATATGTTATATGTCAGAATGGAGGTTATTTTAATACCAAATAACTAATGAAAGTAGACACTAAATAAACCAATATAATTCAATGAATATTTTATTGAAAGATACAGAATTTAGACTTGGGTAATAAATTTCATTATTTTTGCAAATTTGAGAAAGAAAACCAGAAATTACCATTAACCATTTTTTTGAAAAATGCTGCAAAAAGTTAGCTTTAATATTTGAGAAAGAGTAAATAAACCCTTCAATTACTTTTTACTAGTTCATAGGTGTATAATAGATCTATCCTGAGTTTTGATTTCAATTTGATAAAATAAATGAAAAAAAACCTTGACTAGTTATTCCCACGTGCATGATTGTTTTAGAAATACACAATTTATCTTTGACTACCTTTTTCTCATTTTCACAAAGAGACTAAGGAAAGGTCTATTTCCATAACCAAGTCTTATTTGAATAGGAATGGGTACGTGAATGGAGATGATGAAGATGAGTACCTATTAACTTCCTCTACTTGCAAGTCAGAATTTACAACACTTCATCATCGATAGTTCTGTTTGTTAATTGATTACCAAAACTTTAAGTGAAACCGTTATATAATTCATTCACATAAATATAAAACATTCCTTCCGTTTGTTCAAGTTCACTCAATTCTAAGGTAGATTTGTTTTTGCGCTTGGTTTTGACAGAATCTTAAAAATTTTAGTCATAGAGATACTGTACTCTGTAGATTTTCAATTCAACAACCTAATGTCTAAAAGAATGTCCGATTGATTGACACCAGCAGAGGCAAAGATAACAAAATGGTTTACAACAAAATGAGATGTGAGCCTCAAGAAAGTAGATGAAGAAAAGCATGAGCAAAGAGACGTTAGCAAGAGGAGCACAGGAACAGAAGTACCCACCTCATCAACTTCTACATCTGAACAAACAACCAGAATTGACAGAACCGACACCATCATGGTTTGACAAATTCAAGTGGTTGCACTTTGACGCATTCTGCTTTACCTGCTCAATGTTGATGATGCAACACTACCTCACAAAAGGAGGGTGCCACAAAGGCTTGATGCCGACAGGGCAGAAACCCATCACTCCCTGTCAACTCCAAAATTATCACCAGATCTACTTTCAGGCACTTGATACAGAAAAAAATTATATTGAAGAGAGATTTAACCAGCCAGATTTCCGAAAATACATCTTTCTACAGAAGATATTCCTGAACGCAATCAGTAATCAGCCATGGGAAAACAAGTTGAATGAGGTCTGTTCCAATTAGAGTGATGATATCGACAAATATAGGCTTGAGGCACAGCTGCCTCCTTTGCTTCCAACCGCAGAGGTTTTTAAATTTGAATTGACAAAATTCACTATCTATGATCTGGTTAAGATGTTTCAGAGACTTGACTATTCAAGAAAGGTTGCAATGTCAGGAGTGATTAAAGTTGCAGAGATTCTCCTTGTATTGCCAGCAACCAATTCTATCAGTGAGAGATCTTTCTCCATCATGAAACAAGTAAAAACAAACTTAAGGTCTACGACAACAAATAGCCAAATGAACCATCTAATGATGCTTCATGTACAGAAAGAAAGAGTTGATAATATCAGCTTGATTGACGTTGCAAACGGATTTGTTGTAAGAGTAGATAGTAGAAAGCAGATTTTTGGAAAATTTATGAACAGAGATTTAAGTAAGAAAATAAATGTAGTACATAAAGGCATTTCAAGCATAGGTCACAGAAGAACAATTTAAAGAAAAGAGGTTTTTGTGTTTTATGGTCCGGTCAATTCCTTTCTAATTTTTGAATTGAAGTGTCTTTGCACGAGTGAAATGCACAGAGAAAGTAAAACTAAAAGAAATTGCTGTAATGAATATGATAATTATAATGACATTTATTAGTGAGAGCCTATATTTGCCTGGTGTTAGTGTGAGCGACTGCTAAACGGGCGGCCTAAATCGTAAATGTGAATAAAGAAACAAACTTTGTGCGGGGAATGAACCCGCGTCCACCTTGGCGGTGCTGTGCTACCGACTGAACTAACAAAGATCAGATGGTAGACAGGAGTCTTTTATCCTACACTTTGTTGGCTTCTCCATTCTCACGTTCTGATTTTAGGCACGAATATAAAAACTCAGTTATAATTTTTCAATCAATATGATTAATAAAAGAAAAAGTCTGTGGATGACTTTAAAAAAACATTGATTTCTGAAAAATTCAATTTTCAAAAATTCCCTAAGCAGCCTTTTGTTTATAATTATCTTCATCAATTAGATATCTAAATATCATCATATATCCATCAATTAAATAGTGCTCTTTTTACAATAGGGGTGTTTTCCAGCGATCTAAAGGGCATGGTCTAAATAATAAATTTTCCGCTTCTCTCGCAGCTGTGCCATATAGTAAAAATTCTCATTTTAATAATAATATTAAATGCATTTATAGAAAGCGCCTTACTTTGGAACCTCAATACTTAAGTCCCCACTGGACAAAAGTGCTTGAAAACATGTGCAATCAATTGCAGTATAAGGCCTATTAAAGATGAGTAAGAAGAAAGTGCAACTTGTCAATAATGTTTTTTCCAAAACACGGGGCAGGAGCCACAGTTACAAAGTGTATTTATTTACTGAGTAATTATGAAAGTCTCGAAAAAAGAAAGTTTTTATTTTTGATTTAAAGCTTGCTAATGTATGTTCTGGATATCATAAGGTAATTGATTCCAAAGTCTGGGTGCTATATAGCTGAAACTCCTGCGCCCATGAATCTTATTCATAAAGACAAGTTCTAAAATCGAACCATCTAAATATCGGATGTTTAATAAGAGCACAGAGTTCATAAGGGCACATATAATGCAGACATTTGAATACTATAATTAAAATTTTGAACACGACTCTTTCTTCTATCCTAAGCCAATGTAGACCAATAATGCCGGTCCTAATTGACTCGCATTTCCTACGTTTCAAAATTAACTGAGCAGCAGCATTTTGAACTTTTTGTAGTTTGTTACTTTGTGATTTATTCAAGCCAGAGAAAAGTGAATTAGTAAGTTTCTATTACAACAGACATCTCTAATTAATTTATAACAGTGTGAGACTACATTATTAACATGCATTTCTAAGTTTAGAGATTTATCTAGATAGGCCCGAAGATTTTTTACCCGGTCAGAAAAACGTATGCAGTCACCATTACTGATACTATTGTTCGGACTTAGATCCTCATCTTGGTTGTCATTTCCACAACGTTTCGGCCGATGTACCCTTCGGCCTTCTTCAGGTGTCAAGTTTTGTCGGTCACTTACCGGAACTATTGAACTGAACCCTTTATTTGATTCACGGGGATATACTGTCCTCATTCCACTATCCATGTCCTAGAAATTATTTCGTGGTTATTTTTCAGTTGTGGTGCTCCTGCCTGGGATTGAACCCACAACCTACAGATGACTCAACAGTCAGACGCTTTTTAACTAACGCTTTAGTTATCTAGGCCACCGTACCGAACTCAGCAGTCACCATTATTAAGAATTACGCTTTTGATGGTTTGAACATTTTTAGTACCTGGAGTAAATAATATAATCTCCGTTTTATTGGGATTGATCTTAAGAAAGAAGGCATTCATCCATTTAATTGAAGGGAAGGTACCTGTTTTTAATAACATTACGTTGAAAACTAAGCGCAAAGGTTTGTCTGGCTTTGATGTCGTCAGCATATCCATCGGTGGAGAAATCTGCACATTCTATTACTTTATATAGAGATCTAATGTAAATATTAAATAGAACAAGACCGAGAACTGAGCCCTGGGAAACCCCAAACAAAACATTTACATAATCAGATAGTGAATCGTTAATTCGAACACATTGCTTTTTACCAATAAGAAAGGACTGAAACCACTTCAATGCAGTGCCCCTGATGCCAAATTCTTTGTCCAAAATGGTTTATTAATGTCCACAGTGTCAAAAGCAGCACTTAGATCCAAAAGCAATAAAATAGTTGCACTGTTACTTTCAAAACCCACCAGTACATCATTGACAGCCCTCAATAGCAAAGTTTCAGTACTATGAAACCTTTTATATCTGTGCTGCTGAAGACATTATAAAATAAGTTAACTTAATGAATCTAATTCATCAAATTAATTAGTTTGAATTTCTTTTTAAAATGAACATTTCTACAATAAAATTTGAAAAATATATCTACAGTAAAATGTTAAAGTTCATACAATGTAATGTGCATGGCAGAAATATAAATTAGAGCAGATTGTGTATAATTACTTTTTTTCCTATCATAATGAAAACCATTCTTAAATATGTATGTGTGTGTGTGTGTGTGTGCATGTGGTAGGGTGTATAAATAATTGATGGGAAGAAGCTTAAAATAGAAAAATAAAAACAATGACAGTGACCTCTCTGACATAACTGACAAGAGATTCAAGAGCAACTGCTGTTAATTCCTCAAGTTGTAATTAGCAAGATTCTGTTTTCCCTTCAGATTTCCAATACACCAGCCCACACCTCTGGCTGGGCTGAGGCTGTTTATGTTCCCTTTGTACTAATGCTCTTGCAAAAGGCATGACTCCATCTATTTCTCCATGCACTTTGCCAGATATCTTGACAAAATATCTTATCACTGGCATGCCATGATGATTGATAAAGAATGTTGGTGAATGAGATCTTGAATAAATTATTCTCCCATAATTACCTTATATACCCAGATAGAAGCAACCAAAAGCTATTACCTAAATAGTCAACCTTGTCAGGGTCCAACCATTTAGGAAGAGAATGAATTGTCTAGTCCTACTTAATCTGTCTTCCCTTCTTATAAGTTTTCAAATACAAGACAAAGTTAACATGGCTGAGGAGAGAAGGAAGGTACAGGAATAGGTCATTCTTCCTGATTCTGCCTTCAGCCAGATTTAAACCAAGTTTTAAATCTTAGAGTATATCTGTACATGGATGTGAACATTTGCATGGGTATCTTTCCAATGTAAATTAGTGCTAAATGACTTCAGTGTGCAGGAGCTGAATTTGAAACTGCACAACTCGCTCTGAAACTTCACTACTTACTCCAAATTCAAGTGTATTTGTGATTACATGGAACTTGAAAGCAGTACTACTTTGATTTAATTATGCAATTAAACAGAAAATTAAACAATTACAGAAATTAGTAAAAACAGCCACGGCTTTGGCCAACAGATTTGTATGAAAAAAAGATGAAATAGAACTATTTTGTGTTGATATCTGAGAGATTCACATAACTGAAAGTATTACCATATTTCATCATGTATAATCTGCTGCCATAAATAATCTGTATCCTCCGATTGAGCTACAATTTCGAATGAAAAATGCATTATCCTGTGTATACAATTATGTATACAAATATGTATAACAATTATGTTTCCGTAGATTTTTTAGCTTAAGATTTCTGAAAAACAAGTGGATAATACATGGTGAAATACTGTATTTCGTTTTGTATCAATAAATATACATAGCAGACAAGAGAGCTTATTGTTGCTGCTCACTGATCCTGGCAAACAAACAAACATTTTTAGCATAGCAGATAGAATATGTTTGATATATCAGAAAAGACAAGCTGACCTACTGACTGGATTTTATAAGTAAGAGATAACCTGACATTTAAAAGAAATTGCAGAGTGAAATGTTGGAATGTTGAAAGAAATGATTTCATGTTTTATTTTATTGTTTTATTGTTTACTTTAAGTTTAAGCCTTTTTTGTCTTTACTAAGAATTATGGGATTGTATCAGCCTCTGACTATACAAATCTGATGCCATTTTCACTTCTTTTCTAATGGATTTGATAAGTTTTAGCATATTACCACCGTGTGCTGTCCAGATTAAAACCATTCTTTCCTTTCTCTCATACTGTACCTGCAGAAAGTAACTATATTAACTTCTCTCTGTAAAATTTATATGTGGCAATGTATAATTATATATCTTGCTATGATTAACTCCATCACTGAGAATCAAACTTGGTCTCCTCCAACAGGTGTGTGTGTGCATGTATTGGGATAGATAGATAGATAGATAGATAGATATTTATATGCGATAAGTATTGCAGATGTTATAATTATTAGATTGATGCAAAATTTCCCATTGCCATATTTTTCAAAATGTTAGGTTAATCTTAGAAGTGTTCTTCTAGTTTACTCAGCTTTTTATCACTTGTGCAATCAGTCAACTGTAGTACATCATTCAAAAGCCTTGGGAAAAATTCTGAAGCTAGGAAAATAGATTTCACATGAAATGAACATTGGTCAGCATTTAAAACTTGTTTGCTTATTTGACACTTCTCTTCTTGCTGAACAAAGAAAAGTTATTTTTGGACAAGATAGTCACTGGTATTGAAAAATAGATTAGTTATTAGAATCTAAAACAGTGGTTTCCAACTGGGGCGGGGGAGGATTCTTCATCAATACTTCACACTGACATCAATGATTGGTGTTTGAGTCCTAGTAAAAGCCAGGATTTTGAATGCTACTTTTCAAGGCAGCAAGGTGTTCCCCACTCAGGAAAATGGCACAATTCAATAACCCTATCTCCCATTTGACCTTGTGCCATACTAAGCTAAACTTAATAAATATCATCATTTCCGACAAATTTTAATTGATTGTTCATGTCATTAGATACTGCATATTTGGTGGTGAATCTAGTGTCTCAGGTATTTTATTTGGCTTCTTAAAATGCCTTTCTTCCTTTTTATGGAAAGATTATTGTAACACTGCATTAGAATCTCTGTTTAGCATTTCATGCAAAAATAGTTTCCATTTCTCAGCTGACTATGACTCAATAATTAACATGACTAATACTATTTCTGTGCTCTGCGACATGAGTATGTGAATCAATGTGGAAATAATGTAGGCCCTGCTTAATTCAAGCACTGCTCAGTTTTATAATGCTAGCTGACAATAATAAATAACTTTTACTCTCTGCTCAATTTGTGTCTTTTTAATTGATCCATATATTGATGTCAAATTATTTGATCAGGTCTTTATTCAGTGTTCTCACACTTTTACTAACTGTTTTACAGTGTTATGTTGGTTGAATCCAGTTCCAGTTCAACCCATGACCTAGTAGATTGTTGGGAAACCATGCTGAGTACTTCGTCTTCATAGCATTTCTCAGGGCTATGGGAGTTACTTGGTGGTGCCCAATTCCTCTCCAAGTAACATGGGACAGATAGTACTGGTTACTTTGTACCAGCAGCAAGGAGTAATCCCTGACTTGACCTATTGGAAGAAATGGAACCAGTCTGACTTAGGGGTTCCACTCCTGGTTTGGAATCAGAAGTGTCCATCTCCTAGAATGGTTGCTAACCAAGGCTAGAGAGCCCAGTTAACCCTACTATTTACCCATAGCTGGGGGAAGAGAGAGGCTAGAAAGCCTTGTCTGCCCTGCTATCAGAGAAGCCTGTCTTCACCGAGAGAAGACTCTTAGAGTGTGTCGACATTTGTGATAGAAGGTGCACTCATTTCAATGGGCATCCACCACATCCTAATATGTGCCTCTCAAAGCCGTAAAAGCTTTCTTAGTGTTTTCTTTCCAAAATTGTCCGTTTTCATCATATTGTGTGGATATCCGATCAAGTAAATGTAGTTGTAAAGTGTGCCAACAGGTCAGATTTTGTGCTTGTTCAAATACTTATGAGCAATAATTTAGCAAGAAATTTAGCATTTAGAACCACAAAACATGACTAAATG
>VCCN01005986.1:7865600-7895669 GCA_006491835.1 Architeuthis dux | reverse complement strand
TTTTTTTTTTTTTTAAATTTTAAAATTCTGGATAGAACGGCAACCCCTTTTTAAAATTTAAACAAAATAATAAAAAAAACCCAACTAATTTTTAAACAAATGTGTCTATCCTGCTCAAATATAAGGCTATCTATTAAAAAAAGAAAGAGTTGTATTGTAAACATATTGACTTTTACATCTTTATTTTCTTTTGTTTGGGAAATTATAAATATCGCTAACCCTGCAGTCTGGTGTAGCACTGCAAATACTAGGGATTTCCATTAGATCTAAAGGTGTTCTTGTTCTTGCAGAACTTGGCGGATTGCTTCATTGAATGATTAAGAAATAAATATTTTGGAGTTTGTTCTCTTTAGGTAGGATAACGAGTTTTTAATTTCTGGCTTCCTTTTATAAAGATGAAGTGATGAAGAAAATAATTGGTACTATAATTATGTAATGAAGAACAGCTTTATTGCTCTGCACAGGATTTACAATGTAAATTTTACATGCTCATAAATGGCTTTCATTTCTGTTCAAAATAACTGTATTTCAATACAGTAAAACATCCTTTGCATACATTTGTCCCTTTTTAATTCAGCTCCTAGTTTAACAGAATATCCTTTTTAGTACTGTTATTTGATATATGTCTTTTGTCAGCAGGACAAATCTTTTAAAGCTTTATATTGCTGATTACTACTTTGGTTTTCCAGGTCTGTTTTCTTTTTTCTTTTTTTTTAATTTAAAAAAAAAAATCTTTTGTAGAAGATTGTACCATTTTGTCATGGAATATTGAATCTCATTATGATTATAGCCATTCATATATTGCTCTCAATACCAAACTAGCATATCTGTAATATAGCATGACAACCAAACTCAACAGGTTTTTATAAGATTCTGTTAAGCATTGGCTGAAATGTATATCAGTATTCCGAACCTAGTTGATCTATTTGTTAGTTAAAGGAAAGCAAATTTTTATATTTCCCCTCCTCTTTATCAGTTTTTTTTTTTGTGGTGCCATCATTATCACTTGTAAACAACTCAGATAATTACAAAATGTCAAGTGTTAGACGTAGGTTTTCGATTAAGAATATCTTTTTCACAATATAAATATCTTGTTCTATTTTCAAGGATTATATTGTTTCTTAGCTAATTCATCTACATGAAATTTCTCAGTTTTTTGTTTTTAAATAGCTATTTATATTTCAAATTCAAGATTTTTTTTTTGTTGCTTGTCATGTCACACATTCAAATTATATGAACAATTGTATTCATTCACCAAAGTTGTTAAAATGAACTTTTCACTACTGAAATATACGATTTGGCACTCTTTTTTTTATTAATTAAAATTTGTTAAAAATCTTAAGGAAAACAAAAAATTGTCCTATCTTCACAAACGCCTTGGTTATATTTTAAGTGCAATTACTAAATGAGAAAAAAAAGCAAAAACATTTTTCGAAAATTTGTATCAAAAATCTTATCTAAGGTCCGTGGAGAGAAAACTACTGGCTGTAAACATTTATAATTTTGATATGGTGTTCCATACCTCTTTAGGAGTATTCAGTGCAAATTTAGTAATCTTATGTTCACTAGTTAATCACCACTACCAAAGGTTTACGTTATTCATGTGTTCACACATATGTATCCGGGCTTCGCCCAACCCTAACCTGAAATTTTGCCCCCCCCCTCAATGAAATTTAAAAATTCTCCTCCAAAATAGGGTTTTAGTGGGGGGTTCAATTTCCAATGTAAACTTATGCTAAATTGATCACTAGTTTGTACCTGCTTGTGTTTTTTACACTTTTTAGTGATCACAGCCCAACTTTTTAATTGATCACCCCCAACACAGCAGTGATTTCATAATTTCCCTTGTAATGCTAGTTTTTATTATTATTAATATTGTTAGGTGGGTCTATTTGGCACTTTTTGATTATTATTTTAATAATTTGCTCCTACACTGTTTTTATTTCAGATTATTTAACTTCTACAGTCTAAATGCCAAGTACATATTAGATTAGAATCATAAACAATCATGGTTTGATATTAGAAGAAAATGCAATATTAATAAACAAGAACCATAAGTTCAATGATGCATCCACCAAACGTGGTGGTGGTAGTAGTAGTAGTAGTAGCAGCAGGAGGATGAGGATGTTTCACATGAAGGTCTGGACCAAGTTTTATATCAATCCAACATGATACAGCTGAGAAATATTTTCGGTACAGTGCCATATAGCCCCCAAAGCGAAGCTATTTGGCACTGGCTTTTGTCAGCCATTTTTAAGTTTTTTTTTTTTTTTTTTTTTTTTTTTTTTAAATGTAAAGCTTTCAGATTTTTAAATTTTTTCTCATACCACCATTGTAGGGCCTTAGTGATACAGTTTGATGCATAAATGATAAAATTTCAGTAATAACTTTACCAGTTATTACTAAAAAAGAGTGCCAAATAGCCCCAGCAGTAAGGTAGATTTTAGCAACTTTAAATCACATTTTCTGACTTGGAGCAAAACAGTATATAGGTAGCGTAAATTATATAGAAATAATGTATTTGATCTTGTATGGTAGATAATGTTGTTCAAGGGAATCTCTTTCATGAGTCAAATTAAGATTTATTGCAGATGTAGTTAGAACAGAAATACTTTTAGTCTTAAATCTGGTGGAAAAAAATCATCTTGTTAGAAAGAAATGGAAGATTTCATAAGGCCTTTCCCATCCTCTTCCATGACTAACCAAAAATATTTTTTCTTTAATGTAATTTACATTAAAGAAAAAATATTTTTGGTTAGCACAATCACGCACGTCATGGAAGATGGGAAAGGCCTTTGTCCAGCAGTGAACTTTTAATGGCTGATTTTAAAAAAAAAATAGGAAAATTAAGTAAATTAAGTTCTTCTTGGCAAAATTTTAGTTTTATTCAATTAATTATAATTAAGCTGTGATCTTAAATAAAAAAAACTTTTTTTTCACTCAATATTTTTTTTTAAAAATTTCATTTTTATAGATTAATCCGATATTTTTTAAGTGTATATTTTTTTATTCTTTCTATAATGTGCTTTAACTGAAATTTATTTAAAAATATTATTAAAAAGATGAATAATTAAATATAGAAAAATGATGAAAAAATATTTACCGGCTGTATTTTTTGTATATTTTATTCTGTTTTTTGTTTATATAAATTGACCGCTATTTCAAACTATGGGAGCTGCAGACGACAACATTTTTTTTTTTTTTTTTTGTGGTGCATTTTAATCTTGTTGTTTTTTCTGCTCAAATGTGTACTGCATTGTCTACCATACATTTTTTTAATCAGGTGTCGCTTACACGCTTGAAATTTTTGTTCATACCTATCATTAAGAGTTATTCCTCTTTAACTTAATAATTTGACATAAATCTATATGAAGAATGCAAATATATATTGACAGAAGATGGATCAAGTAATAACTAATTTTAAGTTTCTCCTTGAAATTAATATAATTTTCATTATTATATTAATATAGAAATTTATAATATTAGTTTGTTCAAAAACTAAAACTTTTGTCTTAAATATTTTCACAGCTGTGATAATGAAAATATTTTCAAAGATCACTTAAAATCATCAATCCATGTTACAAATTTGATATTTAAGAATATCTCATTTCAAAGTATTCAAATACTTTTTACAATAAATATAAAGAAATATCCTCTTGGTATTTTTTTGTTTAGAAATCAGGCTGGATGCCAGTTAGAACTAAATTATTTAAAAATATTAAGTTAAAAGTAAAGTAAAACCGGAAATAAAGTCTGCCTCTTCATCTGACACAATCATGGTTGGTATTTTGATATGCAGTTGCTATAATATCACTAAGAAACAATTTGATACAACAAATATTCTTAAACAATGTCACTGTTATTGTTAATCAGATAGCAGTTATAAAGTGAGTCTCAACAGTTTAGTGTTAATTAAAATAGTTTTGTTGTGAACTATTTCTTTATGTATGTTATCTAATAGTAAGTTTATAATGGCTTCTAGAGCATAAAAGGTAAATAAAACAATAGCAAATAGAATATTGTCAGTTTCTTAAATTGATAACTTCAGATGAAAATCATTTTTAAAAAGTTATTTTAAAATGTGTACTATTTAATTAATGCTTAATTTCGGGTTGGTGATTGAAGTTGTTTCCCTTTGAGCAGGAGACCGTTTTGATATTCATGTAATTTCTTTTCTTTTTTTCTACCAGTCTGAGGTGAAAAAAACATAGCATCATATTCATTTGGAAATATCTTTAACAAGTTGAAATTTTAGTATTAGTTGTTGGTGGGTTTTTTTGTTTTTTTTTGTTGTTTTTTTTTTCATTTATTTTGTAGGAGATATACCCTGGAGGTGTGGATGACCTAATGGTTAATAGCACAGAATGGAATCTGCAAACAGACTTCAAACTGTGTCTGACAGTTTGCGTTCACACTAATGCCCTTGGGAAAGGCATGAATCCAACTCTCCCCCCAGCTATGGGTTAATAGCAGGGCAGTTAGAGCTCTTTAACCTTGTGAAGTAGTCCACAATTACTTGGATTGTTTAAGAAATGGAGACAACAATCATTGCCTCGTGCAACACGAGAGCAACTGTGTATGAGATATACCCGCCTCCTTCTTGTTTTGAAGCGGTTTTCTTTAAATGACTTGGTTAATTAGGTAGACTGAATTAAACCTTTATAAGGGAAGTGTTAAAATATAAAAACAATTCTTAATGATATGAGACTTATGTATTGATATATATATTTGTATAAGTGGAACTTTTATTTTTCAATAGTGCATTAGGTTTATTCTCATAGCAGTTGTTTAAGATGTGATATTGCATTTAATAAAAATAAAATTAGATTAAGTCTTACAGTAATAATTTCAATTTTGTTTTTAGCTCAATTTTTGAAGCTAAAGTGAATTTCATTTCATTTCATTCATGCATGAAGCAAGTCTCAGCATTTATCCTTCATTTTTAATTAAACTTTCATAATTGCACTTGAAGAGTTTAATCTGTAATGGTGATAGAAAGATTTTATGTATGTATAATATCATATAAAATGTGTTTATTTAATTTTTTTTTTTTTTTTTAGTTACATTTTTGGCTCATTGAAACAAATATTGTTATAAATGATGCTATACTTTTCCTAATTACAACAACTGAAATTGCTGTTGACTGCAAAATTAAATGCATTTGTGGTGTTAAAAGAAATGTATATTGACAGCTGTGTATGCGTACAGTTGTGTAACTTGCCTGCTGTCTAGTTTCATCTTTAACTGAGAGTTAGACCCTTTTCAAAACAAAATCAGACAAAAATTTATTTGGAAGCATTTTACTTACAGTTTAGGATAAATATCCTCTTGCCCCTACAGTCTAGACCTGGAAAATTAGTCAATTGGAATTTGTAAAGTTGATATTCATTAATTTTCACTTTTCAAATCTCTGGTCTTAATTTGATGCTATCAAACATGCTGGCATATGGAAATGTATTGGGAATGTATTATTCATTATGAATATATAGTCTGAACTATTTTGGTTTCATTAGTGTATGAGAAAATCTGTTTATCTGGTTTAATTGCAATGTGGGTATTGGCTGTTTAGTAAGTATTTTGCTTTGTGCGTGTATGTGTATGGTGGTGGGGGGAATAATGATTATTAATTAATGTGCTTACAGTGAAAGCAGTGTGGTGTGTAATTTCTATGTCAAGGTAAATTTGTCAATATCAAATTGCCTAATATATCAGCTCAATTTTCAGCAGGGCATAAACCAAGTATTGCAACTTGTTAATTGCCACTAGTACATTTAATGTGAAGCAAGTTTTTGAAGATCAAAATAAATGTTTAATTTATTTTATAAGAGCTTGAAAATGCAAGATATTAATTAGAATGAGCTTTTTCACAATATCACTGGAGTTTTTAAATATTAGTATCCAATGTGACTTACAGTGTACCATCCGCATTGAAGCCATCTTATAACTGAGATTAAGGAAAAGTGTATAATTTGAGTATGATTTAAATCTGTATTGACAGCATAGCTTCAAATATACTGCAATGATGTATTATATGACTGCATTTTGAAGACAAAAGCTTCCTTTGTCAATTCTTAATGAAAATATATTAAGTATTACATATTTTGTAAATTTGAATAGCAACTTAATTGGTTGAAATCTAAATTTCAAAATTTGTCATTATTGTGCAATGACTATTGACTTATTATAATGGTCTTTGGAGGTTGAGACTTTCAGTGAGAAAAGAACTTTAAAAAATGTACCTGTTAGAAGACCTATCTATTAGCTGTGTTGGATAATTGTGAAGGTATCCTGAGTAATAGGGAATCTACTTGCCATGTGGAGAATCATATCTTAAAGCTAACCTCCCTGTGATTGTTTACAATGTTGGTAACAATTCTAACACATTAGGTGAAGTTGAGCTTTCTGCATAGAAATTATTTTAATTAGATTATGGGTAACAGCTTTTGCTTTATTTAATATTATTCACTTTAAATAAAAGAAATGGTGATGATCCTACCAGACAAACTTTCAGGCACACTATTCACTATTTTTAAAGGGTTATACAAAACCAGTAAATTATCTGCTTATTTAATATTGCTTAAGTTACTGTCTCTAAAGATTAGATGGTAGACATCTCATCTAACTAAAATTGAAGAAATGTATGCACTGTGATTACTCGACAACTGGCCATTGTATGAAGTTGACATTCGCTAGATGTATTAGTCAGCACAAAAGGCAGTGCAGTGTCGAGTTTGAAGTTTTTTTGATCAGTGGTTCTTGAGAAATCTAATTAAAGAAAATTACAGATTATAGATCTTTTATCTAAGATTATAGATCTAAATTTAGATATGAAATATTTAAATTGGCAACACTGGAGAGAAGTAAATACTTCGAAGCCGTACGGTGGACAGAAAATTATTTTACATGACTATTATGGCAAGCTGCTCCACACACCATAAAGTCTGGTCCCTTCCAAACGTGCACCTTTGGCATGGGCACTGTCCTAGTTTTTAATTGCATTTAGCTACATTGAGGCACTTGTTTCTTACTTCAGATGAAAACCTTGTCTTCTGGCTAACTCCTAATACTTTTAATAGAGATATTAAATTTCTAAATATACTCAGTATTATCTTTTAGATTTTGGCCATCTAAGTTGCTATCTTTTATGACTGAATAATAGAGAAGCAGAAAACACTGGCCTTTGGATTAATGCTTTGCACATTTTTTTTTCTGCATTTTTTATATCAACTTTCGTGTATATCAGTGTTTCTCAACCTTTTCAGCCCAATGCCCCCCTATGACACCTATCTACGTGTCAATGTCCCCCTCCCATGACACCTATCTACGTGTCAGCACCCTTCCCCCCTCTGTAGCTTAAAAATGTGAAGTACTCAACACAGATTTCTTAGAGAAACTAGCTGAAAATACCCGACCTCTGAGTGGTTATCCCCAGCTATATAGAGCCTGTGACCGTAAAACCTTCAGTTAAGTAATGACTTAATGTTTTACGGCCGTAGGCTCCATATAGCTGGGATAACCACCTGGAGGCTGGGTATTTTCAGCTAGTATAATGGATATAAAAAAAAAAAAAACTACTTAGACACTCAATGGAAACTGTTATGTTACCAACATCTTTTGGCAGTATGCCGTGTTGGGGGTGATCAATTAAAAAAGGGAGTGATTAATGAATAAGTTACTTCTCTCACCTTTTGTTAGATCACTAAAAAGTCTGAATTTTCAAAAAAAAAGCGGCACAAACTAGGGATTAATTTAGCAGAAACTTACATGATAAATTGACCCCCCCCCTAAAAACCTATGGGGGGGGTAAAAGGTTTTTTCTTTGATTAATAAGGAGTAAATGTTGAAAATCTTTAGCTCACTAACTCCATTGGTGTGGCCTGTACATGTGATCCATACATAGCCAGCCAGCTGGACCAACTCGAAAACTGAAGAAACCTATTTTGACAGTTTTGGTTGACGGTTTCTAATTGAATAATAATTTTGATTTGTTAAACACTATGCCCTTGTTTAATTTTATTTATGAATTGTTTTTTGTGGATTTAAACACAATTTCTATTGTGTTTTCAAGTAAACTACAAAGTTGATTGAATGTTAATAAAAATTGAAGGTAAATTAGTTGTTGTTTTTATGTAAATAGTAGGCATTTTGTACATAATGTTCAGTTTACTGTTTAATTTACACCAAACAAACTGAAATATAATTTATTTTTTAAAAAAAATTTTAAGTTTTATTTACTGCAGATAAATTGAAAAGGATGATGAAATTTAAGTAAAAATCATAGTTGTTGATGTACGACTAACTTTTAGTACCTAGAAAAAGTAACAATTAAGCTTCGGTTTAAACTTATATTTTTTTGGTGTGTCTGTTAATTCATTAATGACATTTGAAGCAAATAAGTAAGTTTATGTGCTTCATGATGGTAAATAATAGTTGAAATTATTACAATGGGTTTTGGTCAAAAATTGGTTTAGTTTACATAAACAAAATTGAACCCCTATTGAAATAAAGGCAGTGTAAATAAATAATTTCTTGTTCTTCAACATTGCAAATGAATAATTCATAATCCATAATCCATAAAATAACAGTAACACTACAGGGTATTAAGCACAATAGTTCGTCATTTGCCAGTTACTTGTATAGAAGAAATGGTTGGCGAAATAAGCATTTAATAACTACCTAATGCTAATTCCTTGTCATTTTGTAAGCAGATACTACTAAACAACGGCCATTTGTAAATCAGAATCATAGATATTTATGGAATCTCCACAACACCCCCTCTAGAAGCTGAAACGCCCCCTTAAGGTCCTTAGTCACCTCATTGCCCCCCCCCCCCCCGGGGGGTGCTTGCGCCCACATTGAGAACCACTGATGTATATGGAGTCATTAAAAAGTGCCCACATGAAAATCCACTTTTATCATTTATCCTATCAACTATAATCTCCTCTGGTTTCCTTTTCCACTCTTTAACATCCTTTATATATAATCCTATAATTTGTGAACATTTTTACTCTCTACTACCTTTCCACCCCAATAACAGAAAAAAAATCTTACATGTCTTCATCAGAGGTGTAATCAATACTGATTATCTATTAATGAAAAACTTGACAGCATCTCTTTTGAGACATTGCCTGTTTAGTTTCCTTGATTAAAAACTTTCTCTTAGAAAGGCTAAGAGTACATCTGTGCACAATATTTCATCATCATTCTTGAGGTAGGTGACTTGGTGCACTGTGGATGATCAATCTAAAAATGTTGAAGCATTTACCTGACTTCTGAAACGGATGTTATAGATTGGAATGTTGGAGTTCCTTACAAAATGATTAGTCCAGCGGTGGTCAGCATTAATCTAGGGATGAAGATGCCAAGATGGCTATCATTATTTTACATGTGCATAAAACATTCAATTTAGATGTGTGATGGCCAATATAATGTCACTGTAATTATGTTTATAGTAATTTCAAAGAAGAATACGAATAAAGGAACTTTCATAAATGTTAGTAATGCATTGTTTTATATAGTTTTATTAAAAGGTACTGACTCATGGAAATATTTTAATTTTGGCCTTATTCATTCATATTGACTTTTGTAGATATACACATGAATTCACTTCAAAACGAAAAAAAAAAAAACAAGATCCTTAATTTCAGAAGATTATACTTGTATTTGAAAAGTTTTTTTTTAATCATTCAGATGATCCAGATGAAAATACTTCAAAGTAGAATCAGCTGAACTATTCGTGTGTGTGTGTGTTTTACATTTCACTTAGGGAGCCACTGTTTTTATTATCTTAACAAATTTTCAGCATCAACAATAGATCATTACCTGTTTGTGATCAAGACACTGACTTTTCAGTAATCTAATTTGGTAAAGAGCTGAAAAAACCACCTTTTTATACTATTGTCTAAATCATTTAAAACTAGCTGGACCTATGGAAAATCCATGGATGTTGACAGCCAAGATATCATTACTCTCGCATATATATTTCTGCAGTTAAAGTATATCATTTTGTTAAAGTTATTTATTACCTATGGAATGTATCTAATATTAACTATGATTATCTGTTATTGATTGCTTTTGCTATCTTTCTATATTCTTGGTCTACTACTATAACTTAATTTTTAGGCCTCTTAGGGAAGTGTGATGAATGACAGTTATAATGAAGGTTGGGACTCTTTTGCTTCCATTTTTACTCTTGTTCATTAAGTTGCAAGGGTTTGTGTGAAGAAACAGGATAAAAGTTATGAGAATTTAAATTTTATTGCTTAAATTCCTGTGGACAGCAATTGACTCCTAGCCTTCTTTACTCAAGAACTTGTTAAAAATAAATGAATCAACAAATTTTGTTGGTGTGAAACAGACATCACAGAAGAAATGAATAATAATCAGAAAGCTGGAACAAGCAGAATGATATATAGGATGCTGATTGAAATTTTAGTATTAAACAAAACCATCCAATTCTCTCTGATATCAGTTTCATTGGTATGTATCTGTTTAATTATGAATGTGTAAGGTATTTGTGTTTGTAATAATAGTGTCCTTATCTAAACTTTAGTTCTTGCAAATCGATTTAGTAGTTATTTTGTGAGTCCATTTCCACATTCTAGTTTATCTCTTAACACACTACTTCAGTTATAATTGTTAATAGGGTTTTTGCCTCTTATTGCAAATACTCCCATTTTAAAAAGTTTTGACAGCATTGGTAGTCTTTTCAAGATCATAGAAAACAATTTTAAGATAATGACAGATTTTAGTAAGCGCGGCCACAACTTTGAAAATTCTACAAAAATGATATGCTTCTACTTGTTTTAAGTGTGGATAAGTATAAAGTTGCTTCCCTAACATGCAAGGAGAATTTTTGTTAAATAGTAAAATGGAGATTTGCATTGCAGCTATCGTTTTCTATTAAAATTATTAGCATGTTCTTGTTTTTTTACAATCTTAAGTTAAAATAAATGATGTACTGATAATGATTACATATAATCATCTGTTACTTAGTACACTAGAGACAAAGCTAACATTTTCTTAGCATTATTTTAAGACTGGCAGTAAAGGATATGAAATCTATATTATAATCAGATTTCTATGTTTGTTACCATAATACTGCAAAAACAACACACTGTAGTGATATTTTTAGTGCAATGCCATTAAAATGCTCTAACTTGCAGAATTATGTAGAAAAGAAGGCAAATGAAATGAGAGCAGCCAAAATAATATTGAGTACTGCTTATTATATAAAACAATTAGAACAAAACTAAGACTTTGCAAAACAATGTCAAAAATGCCTTTTACAGGCAGCAGAACAGTGGGTAAGTATTGAAAAATGTGAAGTACATTTAACACAACACAATACAATAAGCTGCATGAAAACTACAAATGAAAAACAAACGATAGAGAGGAAATAACACCATGTGTTCATAATTTTTACTCTAACATTCTAACATAATTTAAACTAACATTCCACTATATCCAACTCCCAAAACAGAACAGCAACTCCTAATATTGAACAACAAAATTTGTTGGGCAATTGACCAGATAGTAATTGATAGGGAAATGAAAATATAAATATTGGCCTTCATCTGATTGATTATTTTTGTAGCGAGATCATTATTATTGTTATTTTTTTGGCATTGTCATCTCTCTGGATGGGTTATTGTGTATCAGTTTTTGCAACTTTAATTCAAAATCTTTTGGCAATGTTTGTTTACTTTTAAATTGTTGTATTATTAGGTTGGTGCAAAAATAATTGCGTTTTTTTTTTTTTGTTGTTGTTATTTTAAAATTATTATTTAACTATGTTCATGGAATATACCATTTTAAAGCGTGAATTTTCCTCTATTTATTTAAGATGAATGATTTATTTTCACTTTATTCTGGTTTATTTGAGGCTATCAAATCAAAGATGGAAAAAAAGCAAATTCAAGCAATTTTGTTGTATGAGTTCAAAATGGGACGTAAAGCATTGGAAACTGCTTGCAATATCAACCAAGTATTTGACATGGGGACTGTCAATGAACTTGAGATTGCAGAGGAACTAAACGTTGACATTCAACAGTTGTTTGCCATTTGCACTAAATTGGAAAAGCAAAAAAGCCCAAGAAATGGGTACCGTATGAGCTGAATGAAAATCAAGAAAATTGCCTTAATAAAGTTGGCACTGTGCTTCTTTTGTGCAACAAAGACGATCCATTTCTTGATTGCAATGAGGCATGTGATGAAAAATGGATTCTGTACAACAATCAACAGCATTCCGTATAGTCGCTGGACAGAGGTGAAGTACCAAACCTTCTCCTGAATCAAATCTGCATCAAAAGATTATGTTCACTGTTTGGTGGTCAGCAAGTGGAATCATCCACTACAACTTCTTGAATCCTGGTGAAACCATGAGAGCAAAGAAATATTGCCAGGAAATCGACAAAATGCACCAAGAACTGCAATGTTTACATACACTATTGGTCAATCAAAGGATCAATTCTTCTCCATTGACAACTCCTGACTGTATGTTGTGCGAATGACCCTGCAGAAATTGAACGAACTAGGCTACAAAACTCTACCTCACCCAGCTTTCTCACCAGATCTCTCTCCAACTGACTGTCATTTTTCAAGCATTTCGACCACTTTCTACATGGGAAGGTCTTTTAATAACCAAGCAGCGGCTCAAAACACCTTTGAAGAATTCATTGCTTCCAGGACACCAGAATTCAATGCTTCCGGAATAAATGGACTTGTTTCTAGTTGGCAAAAAAATGTGTTGATTCTGAAGGTTCTTATTTCAATTAATAACTTTTATTCTAAGCTGAGATATACTGCTTTAAAGTTGATGGTGAAAAACTGCAATTATTTTTGCACTAACCTAATAGATACTCCCATCGATAGATAAAAGGTATAACTTTTTTCAAATACTTGTTTTATTGGTTGAAAATTTAAATTATATTATCTCTAGTCTACCAATTGATTAGTAATATTGTACACTTTTTGCAATCTTCAGCTGCCTCCATATAATAAATACTTTGATAACGATTGTGCTTCTTGTTTCAAGTTACCACAAATGTTTTAGACATTTTAAAAAAAAATCTAATTGAATTTAAATGAAACTAAATGATATTAAATGTTATTAAAATTACTTAGTGATTAGGTCATCCCATAAGTAATATCCAAAATCAGCAATAGATTGAATATTTTTGCTATTTTAAAATACCTAAATATAACAATACAGGCATCCCCCGTTATGATGCGTATCTTGGGGTCCAAGAAAGCCAACCGTGTTATAATTGAGCCATGATAACCGCAGGGTGGTTATGGGCAGGCAATTTGAACAAATAAACAAAGGCGTTCTTTATTGCTTGTTTTTTATCAAATAATACCACCAAAATAACTACATTACAAAGTATACCAAATTACAGTATTTAAAAACAAAATATTTACATCAATGACTTAACACTTTCAACCTGTAAGCTGCTATGCCTTCAGGTACCCTATATCTGAGCACCTGGGGAGGAAAAAAATTAATAAAAAAAGGTTTTGTTCATTGACTACTGAAATATTTTTGTCTAATTCATTTCATTTTACAATTGGTTTGCCAGTGAAAGTCAAATATATTTCTTAGTGTGAGTTGACATCTCTGTCGGCATAGGGTGTAGTAAAATAGCACACTCAGCCTGAAATATCAGGCTTACGGGCTCAACAAAGGGAAATTTTTATTTGCAGTTTTTCTGTACAAGTGGGTGATAATATAAGTAAAATCATTGGTCACCAACCACATGCCTTATATCGCGAACTGCGGTTTTAAATGTGTAATGTCCTCACAGTACAATCCAACTAACTTAGTTATTAACATGTAATGCTGTGTCTAGAAAAAGGCAATGATGCTGCGAAAGCACCCTGAAATGTTCATGCTGTTTATGGGATAAATTCTTTAAATGAAAAGCAATTGACAAAGTTTGAAAGGTTTAGAAAAGGTGATGTCAGCTGAAGAGATGTGTTATGAACAGGTCATCCTGTTGAATTTAACAATGATCTGTTTTTGTCTGAACTATACTTTAACTACAAGTGCTAATTTATCAAAACACACTGGCAATCTGAATTTTGAAGTAAACTATTTTACATCAGTTAATAAATTTATTAATATTCTACCATTTCAAATCTCATGCAAAAATTACTTAAAAAAAAAGAAGTCATTCCTCTCAATCTGAATGTTATCTTTATATATTAGTCTAAGTTTTTCTTTCAAATGACTACCTACATATGACAATCAAATTTTGAGTAATATATTTAACCTCGATCAATATAGAGTAATTCAAATAAGATTATTTTAAGGCTTAATAATCAATTAGTATATATCGAACTAAACCTGTTTTATAGTTACTACTTAGTTGATGGTCTTATATTTCAGTTCAGTAAATTATAGATTTGTCATAGATTTATTGATACTGCTCCATCTCTAAATTCTCATAATTTACTGCTGTTCTCTTCTTTGTTAAATGCAATTATATACAATTTCTCTGCATACTTTAGTAAGGAATGGAATAGGTTATCAGAATGTCATCTGCAAGTAGAAAATTCTTGTATTAAATTTCCTTATAGACTGTATAAAATAACTAATGTATCCTGTTCTTTCAAACAATAAAATGAAGTCATAGTAGAGGACTCACCATATATACAGCATATAACCTCCTTTGGATGAAGTCTGGCCTTTAGTAGGGGTTCATTTCGTATGCCCCATGATCTCTTAACGTTGTTGTAAAAAATCCACTTTTCCTCACCTGCTACAATTTGTTTAAAAATGAAACATTTTTGTTATGTTTAAGTAGTGTGCATAGAAAATAAGGTCCCGTAGGTTGTTTTTTTGCTTATGTGGAAGCCACACTTGAAAGCAACTAACATAACCAAGTTGGCACAATTTTCAATGCTTGATTTGGATATTTTGAGTATGTTGGCTATCTCTCGCATCACATCATATAATTATTTTCAATTAATATCTTCATTTGCTCTCTATCAACCTCAACTGGTCAACCTGTCGGTGCAGCAAGAAATATTCAGCATGAAACTTCGCCAACCACTTTTGATATATTGGATCATTCACTGTACCTTTTCCATAAACTGCACAAATCATTTTTTTGTGTTTGACTCATGTTTTTTTTACCTTCCTTAAAATACAAAAGTGTAATATGTTGAAAATTAGTGATGTACCCGAATATAAATCTGGTTGAATATCTGGCGCCAGATTCACAAAAAATTAACACTGCCACCATGTAAATCCAGCATCGGATATCCGACTGGATTGATAATCTGGTACATCACTATTGAAGTGCTTAATTTTTCCATCTCCGACATTTATAAAGATTTTAAATGCACGCTGATATGACAGCTGTCACAATTCAATAAAAATGATCTTTGGGAATGAAGTTTGTTAAAACTAAAAACTTCTTCTAATGCTAGCCAATGACAAAAACAGAGCAATATTTTTGGCCAACTCAATACATTTCTCTCTCTATCTCTATCTCTATATATCTCATAGATAGATTCCAAATCAACTCGCCTAAGGGCACCATCTTAGATTTTGCTGAAATTTCAGTAGATGATACCTTTTATAGAGAAAATTCAACCCTGAAAATTTCAGGTTGATTTGTCTAGAGAAAGATGTCACCTGTTGAGATTTCAAGGGTTAGAATGCTTTAATTTATTGATGCTTGGTTGGAATTCTTCTGAAAATAATTCTCTGAAATGTAGGACTTTTAAAATTTTTAGGGATGAAAAAGGATTGAAAAAGCAAAATTTGAACCACTTAATTTTTTTTTTTTTTTTTTTTTTTTTTTTTTTCCAACTACATTACTTTTCATGCTTTCAAAAAACACATCAAATTTTGTGTTTTTACTGTAATGGTCCTATGTTTTCATCACCAGAAAAGTATTTAATTCATTTAAACTCTTTCAATGTTTGCACAAGGCAATACATCAAATTAATATAATTCAGTGGAAGTTTCTATGGCCTGCCAAACATTAAGCCCCCTCCCCCCATTCTTAAACCACATAGAATATATGTAAAATGAAGCCATTTCTGGCTTATTTTTGTGAAAAACTACAGGGGTACCAAATTTCAGTTAGATATCTTCTTAAATAGCTTGGTTATGAAGAGCTTAATTTGGCAAATTGTGCTTGTGGCTCGAAACATGTAAATTGAAGCAAATTTCAATGTCATAACTTCTGAACCATTTGTTCAATCAAGCTGAAATTGTCAGGGTTGAATTTTCTCTATAAAAGGTATCATCTACTGAAATCTCATCAAAATCTAAGCTGGTGCCCATGGGATCTTAAGAATAATGATCTGAATGTTGCAGACATTGTGTGTGTGTGTGTGTTTTATTTTTTTCTGAAATTCATCTTTCCAAAACTTAAACCTTAGCATTGTGTTGATTATAATTTACAATTTGAGTTATCTCAGTGAAATTCTGAGATATCTATTTTAGAACATCAAATACAGATATTTGAAGCAATGCCATCTGAAGTCTGTCAGATATAAATAAAGTATTAACAGTAATTCTACAAATTACACTTTTAATTATTTAATAATAATCTGTACCACTTATTATTTATTATTAAATATAAAATCTGCTTTGACTTTGGGCTTTCAGCTATCTTATCCGTCTTTTTAATTCAACAAACCTGAAGGTGAGACCATAGGTGTGCAAGTTCTCTCCCTTGCACTTTCAGACACATAAAAGGAGTAGGAGGAAACTAAAGATGGTGGAAGTCTTTAGGTATGTCAGCCTGTCAGTGACAGCAATTGGTACTAGGGATGCTCGTGCATCTTACAATTTTATTGAATTTTTTTCAATATTCTTTTAAATACTGAAAATGACCTATATCTAAATGTAATTAATAGACAACCACATCTTTACAGCATAATGGACATTAGGGTTTACTTGGGTTTTATGGAGAGTGGAAGTTATTTTTTGCTTGTGTCAATTAAATTTGCAGTGCTACTAATGATGCTGATAGTATAAATTTTGTTTTCATTTTGTAAATATACAAGACGCGTTTTTAAACAAATTAATTGAATCTAAACAAAAACTTATTTTTGGTATATCATTTAAGCAGGGCTGTGTACACAAAACCTTCAACTCTGACTTCTCAACTTATAGTACCACCGACTCTGATATTTGTATTTAGACTAATTATATATTTCCTATATTGATTGAAAGCCCACAATATACAAGTCATTTCCTTGCTACCAACGTGAATCATCTGGCTACTTTCCCCTTAAAATTAGATTTCATTCTCCTGAAACAAAAAAAAATTTTTCACACAAGCAAACTTTTTGCTGGAAGTTGTCTATCCAATAAAGTATTGATTTTTTGATGAGACCCAGGTACAAAAATGAAAATTTGGACCCCAAAATTCAAAATGGTGGATTTTGAGATCTGGCTCCTTAGGCCAAAATGTTGATATCTCAGAGTATGAACATGTTATATATCATTAGAAAGCTTGTTTAATGCTGATTATTATTAATATAATAAACATGGTCATAAAATTAATTTATATTATTTGGGGTCAAAGGTTGATCAAAATGCCCTCAGGAAATCGAATAAGGTGTGATTTTAAATATTTGGCTGAAAGTAAAGAAAATGACTAGTATGAAAATAATATTATTTCCTGTATAGGAAATGTAGGAATACTTATTTCCTTTTGAAACATTTAACTGAATTTTATGAAAATTTCTTTTCAACTAAACGAAACAAAGTTATATCGTCTAACATAAGTTTTTGCAATTTACAGGAGCAAAAAACCTATGTACAAGATCGTTCACACTGGCCATTACAACTACAAAGTTCTGTTGATTGATTGTTTTGTTTAACGGCACATCAACCCTTGGTGGGTCATTTAGTGCCGGAACAAAGTTCTGTGCATTGCAAAATCTTTGTTGTGATATGTACATTTGATCTTGCAGCCCTTTTGGCATCCACAGTGCCTTAGTTCAGGTTGTGTCATCCATAGTAGTTCATACTGACTTCCAGATTGTTTCCATCCCAATTCTCTATGATCAGGTAGCATTTGGATTTGTTGCAGAGACTGAGCCCAGATGAATCTAAAATAGATATGTGTCGTAGATTACATTGGATACAACATTAAGGTGGAGTCTTGTAACATGACCAATTTAATCATATGCTATAGGTTTACAACTTGCATAGGTTCCAGTTATTCAGATTTACCAATTAATAAAGCAAATTCTTTTTCGTCATGATAACATAAAAACATGTCCATGACGTTGGGTGCACAAAGATTCGGGTAGACATTTCAAAATTGGACATTAAAAACAGTTTTCAATACCAAACTCTATTTCTCAGCAAATTAATTCAAACTTGAAATACCATTGGCACATAAGTTAAGCTGAAGAAAATTGTCTGTATAATATTACTCGCCCTGCTTGGTATGCAGAAAAGGAGCATATTTTGTTGGCGGAATGTTCTCAACTGTCTTGGAAAACTTTGAACATCCAGCTCCTGCATTTATTTCACTGTTGAACACCTTTGATACAAAAGGCATACAAAGCGCTGAAAGACATAAAGGATGTCCTCATTTAGTTCCACCATAGTCTGGAAAATGTACATTCTCAAATGCATGCCATGTATCCCATGCTTGTAGTTTCCCCTTGTTGTTAAATGAAGATGAATTTGATGAATTGGTATCCATTCACAATGAACACTTGCTGTTAACATTATAACAAACATTAATATGAGGCAAAAATTGTTAAAGCAAAAAAAAATGTTAATTAGAAGGCTAGCCAAATGATGAAAGATGTGTATCTTGAACAAATTATTACTTGCAGACAATTAGACTTTTGAGTCTTGGAAGTTGTGAAGTGACCTGAAGAGATAACTTAGAATTATGATTTAGTGGCTATGAGGAAAGGATTGAGAAGATAAACATCAATAGCTATGAATTGTCTTAATTTCATCAGTGAAGCATTCACAATTCAATTTATTGATTGTCAGAATGTCATAACACTTGTAGCTATCACTTCATTATTAATTACAATAAAAGAATTTATTCATTTCTGTTTTCAACCGATTAGTTTGATTTCTAAAGAAAAAATTAGAGAATGAACTGGTTTTGTTTGCTTAATTATTTCAATTACAAAAATTGATTTATTGACTTTTTTGTTATCTTTATAAAGGTATTTTATAGTGATATACAAAATAGATGGACGGCAAACATATAAAAACTAAGTGCAATTTGAACAAATAAACAAAGGCGTTCTTTAATGCTTGTTTTTTATCAAATAATACCACCAAAATAATTACATTACAAATTACAGTATTTAAAAACAAAATATTTACATCAATGACTTAACACTTTCAACCTGTAAGCTGCTATGCCTTCAGGTACCCTATATCTGAGCACCTGGGGAGGAAACAAATTAATAAAAAAAGGTTTTGTTCATTGACTACTGAAATATTTTTGTCTAATTCATTTCATTTTACAATTGGTTTGCCAGTGAAAGTCAAATATATTTCTTAGTGTGAGTTGACATCTCTGTCATCAAATGGGCATAGGGTGTAGTAAAATAGCACACTCAGCCTGAAATATCAGGCTTACGGGCTCAACAAAGGGAAATTTTTATTTGCAGTTTTTCTGTACAAGTGGGTGATAATATAAGTAAAATCATTGGTCACCAACCACATGCCTTATATCGCGAACTGCGGTTTTCTACTTTTAGGCATATATGCAGAAATAATATTCAATAAATGCTATATAAAAGCTTGTAAAATTTCTGTCTGAATTATCATTATCATACACTGATCTATTTGGACTAGTGTCCTAATCTTAGTTGTTATAGTCACATTTTGGTCATTGTATTCATTAGCCTTCTTCAGGTGTCTATTGTATTTGTTAACCTTGTGGGAATTTCAACTCTTTTATTCAATTCATGGTGGTAGATTGTTCTCATTGTGCTGTCCATGCTAGAGGATATCTTGTATCAGTTAATTTGTCCTTGATGCTGCTTATGTTTTCACTGCCTGACCCAGGGATTTAACTTACAACCACCAGGTAACCATATACACTTAATCAATGCTTTTATCTACTAGGCCAGTGATTCCCAAAGTGTGTGTGTGTGTGTGTGCAGTGCCCTGGGGTGCTGTGGTTAGCTCTGAGGAGTGATGCGGGATATTCAAAAATTTTAATAATTCCAGTCGATCTTAATTCAATGCGCTGATGCTTGGTTACAATGATAGGAAGCAACATCTAACTGTCACATTCCCTCCACACATGATCAGCCATGCCTGATTTCATAGTCTCTCCATGGATTACATTTTTTTGATGTTCTTAAGGACTTACTTTTAGGGGTGGCAGATCTTACCTACAACTGCATGGAATGCTATGCACACAGCTTTTGGTTGGTTCTCTTCTGATGGAGGCTTGAGTTGTCTCCAAAGGATGGAACTTTTATGAACTGCAGATCCTCTGAATCTTTTCTGACATGCCTGTGATGTAAGGTAGCAGACTGTGGCAGTTTTCTAATTTGTCTTTCACTCTTGTACCTCTGCTAGCCGATATATTATACTTGCTGAGTAGTTGTTACTCTGAAGGGTGTTTTTAATGCTGATCATTCTGTATATGTTTGTCATCACCGGAGATAATGGCAATACTATAGCCCTCTTCCTGCTATATAGGTGAAATGTAAGGCATAGGGCCACGGAAATTGGGGTCCATTAAAGTAGTGGTTTTTATACATTTAAAATCTAAGTGTATGTCCATGTTTTCACAATGTAACTGTGTGTGCGTGCATTCTTTCCACTTTCCCAGAGAGATATCTCAGCCTAGGGACGAAAAGGCCAGAACACTTGACTCCGGTCAACCCCTGCTGGGAAGACCAGTGTCTTTATCATTGTTAGTGTCAAGAAACCTGGGAATGTCCTATTTGATGGATATTTTAATTACTACAGCCATTTGTGTTAGTATATAGAAATTGTGTGCGGGTGTGTTTTGGATTGTGACCGGATATGAAAAGATAGGTCCTTTTCTTGACTTAATAGAAGGAGGCAGACAGACAGACGGAACAGGTAGCTCTCATCTTGTATATTAAAAGATGAATAATATTCAAATTTTGCGTTTGTTTGTTTTCTTATGAAAAGCCTGCATTTCTACACTGCAAACCAAAACTTATTGTCCTGTCTCTGAAGATGTTGGGAACGCCCATGCATATTACAGAGAAAAAAAATAAATGTGCATTTATTTCATGAGCAGGCTTTTGTGTTCTTTCCTATCAAGAATGGATCCAGTTTTCTCTTCGCAGTTCTACGATCCCTTCGGATTTTCGTTCCCAACTGTCATTTCGTTTTCATCGACCTGTTTGAAAACAAAACAAATTTTTCATCAGCGATGCATCTGCACTCATGTGCATAGGGCGCAAGCAGTAAATCACCCACTTCGTAACATGTCCAGAATTGAGGCCTCAACTTGTGGATGCAACAAACACACCATCAAATGCATTGACCAAAACCCCCTTCATACTTCACATTATGCTACAAGGTGTCTGCCAAAAAACACATTTAAAAGGGAAATAATCTCTAAGAAACTTTGCAGTTGCCTCCCTTAAATTTAATCTCAGCTGATTGGCTGATATGCTTAACTGTATTCTCAGCTATGTATATCAGCCAATCAGCTGACTGTAAATTTAAGGGAGGCAACTCCAAAGTTTCTTTTAAAGAGTTATTACCCTTTTAAATGTTGCATTTTTTTTTTTTTTTTTTTTTTTTTTTTTTTTGCAGACACCCTGTATATGTCACACCCCAATGGGAAGTATGTTTTTTGTATACAGAATGTCAGCATCTCCATTGGGTTGTCTATCAGAATACTGGTCCATTCTACAAGGGAAAGATCAGTTCATGAATATGATGAAAAAAAATATGCCTGTATAAATTGTAAATGCAACATGCTGATTTAATGTAAAAATCATACCATTTTTTTGGTAGATTTTTTATTTCCATTTTTTTAAAAACTTAATTCTGATGCAAAAATCATGATTTTCATATAGATTTATGACTAGACTAATGACAGGATTATTTATATAAATATATATTTTAGTATAAATGCATTTGTTGCAATAATTCTTTGAGGATGACATTTTTTGTAAAGTGATTCCAAGACCTTAATCTTCCCTCTGTACTTTTAAGTTAGTACTATTCTTTGTTCTACTCAGAGCTACATACAGTTAGCCATGGCTGGATACTGGCCGCGGGAGGAACAAACCTACTTTTGTTCTTGAGATTTGTTTATTGTCATTGCCAATACAAGAATTAGTGGAAATTGTTGCCTCTTCATTATAGTCCAGTAGCAAATGTAATTCCGCTGGATTTGGATGTTTAAAGTGATATTTTTTTTCATTTTTAGGGGCTTTAAGCTATGCTTAATCAGAAATCTTTTCTTCAATTTTTCTTGCCCCTGGAAAGGTATAATTTTCAAGATGGCCACCAAATCCTTAAAATAGCTTATTACTAGTTCATTATTCATCATAGACAGGTTTTTTGTAGTATCAAGTGTGTTTAATAACATATCAAAGGTTTACCACAGTCTGACTACTGGAAAGGTATAATTTTAAAGATGGCCTCAAATTAGTTGGCAGCAATTATGAAAAAACACACCTTACTCCCCAAACAACTTCAATAAGGTTTCTCAACAGTTTAGTATCAGTTGTGTTCAGTAACATACTAAATGTCTAACACAGTCTGACCACTGGAAAGGTATAATTTCCAAGATGGTGTCAAAGATGGTCATCAAATTAGTCGACTGCATTTATGAAAAAAACCTACCATATGCTGGATTTGGTTCTTAAAAGTAATTATTTTTTAAAAACATTATTTACGCTGGATTTCAATGTTAAAAGGAATAAATAATCATTCCGACATTGAATGAGCCCTGCTGGACACAAAAAATTAGTCTTAATCAATAGCTGCTAGCTAAATGATAATTTTCCACATGGTTTGATATGGGCTCAATAGCATGTAGGAGCATCGTGGTCAACTGTTTATCTATTTATTAACTAATAACAACATAATGATTGAGTAGCAATGCATTTTGCATTGTGAATACTGAATTTGAGTTTGTAAGAAAGTTATGAATGTCTTTTGATTCAAAGATGTATGCAAAAGGTTTATAAGTTTGAGCCTATTTTGTGAAGTATATAGAAGGGCTTTCATGGAAGGGCTGACAAACATTAATTCAAATCAGTGCTGCTGTCACTTTCATAGTCTACTTCATTACCATCAAAGTAATTTTGATATTCCTGGTTGCTGCAGTCTTCACAAAAACATGCATGGTGTACATTTCAGATCAGTTTTCAGCATGAACAATGTCCTGTGGCACAGTCAAACTTGCAACCACATTTAAACTATTCCAAGATCTCCTCTGGAGCAGGCTTTTTCAAACATAACACTAGTAAATAGCTATCATTTTCTGAGACCCAGCCATGTCCTTCGGGAGCTGGCAATGCTTGTATTGAGAGGCAACATTCCAAGAATGGCATACATAGTTTGCCTGTGTTGGAGGGAACTTTTCATCTCCCATTCCTTTGAGAAAAAGATCCTGTCATAATCTTTCTAAATTTTCAATATATTGGCAGGATGGGGATTCAAGAGAAAGACAAGACCAGTAAGCATTGTAACAATCTAATCATCATCTTTCAAGAGTAAGAAACCCTGAGAACTATCCTCTCCAGTCTGCCCATGTAAAAGCATATAATCCAAGCTGAGATTTTGCTTTAGCAGCACCAAGTGCTTTGTAGCATTTCCCAATGTCGATAATACGTTGATTTATTTATTTTTTAAATTTTTTTTTTCCTTTTCCTGCTATCATATGTAACTTTGATGTATGCAGCGAATCATATATTTTGATCAATAGAATATAAATGTCTAAGCTACAACTAGGAGAGGATATTGCTGTATCCAAACAATGAAAGGGTATTAGAGTGTCGGCCTCTTCGTGATCATGTTCTCTCATATTATCACTCAGCAATCTTGGTTGGTTTGATGAAACGAGTCCCTGCCACACACATTATTCTCTTTCCATTATCTTTAAACCTTTTCAACAGAACATCTTTAAAGAGTATTGCTATCTGATAGTCCTCATGCTAATTCCTCCTACATTCATTGATTCTGTCACATGAAACCTGATAGGATCAATGTGCTTGGCTCTCTTTTTCTAGGTCTGCTCTTTAAGTAAACCAAACAGAACTCTGCTGTCATTAGAGTTTCTTCTCAATTTGTTGACAAAATCTTTCAGCAAGCTGTCCAATGTTCTTTATACTTTCATCATTTTTCAGCGATTGAACTTCTACCATAGCATCAATAATGGCAATACTGTATGCAGTTTGCCCAGTAATTTCTATTCTACTTTCACTATCAGCAGCAGCAACCCCTGTCTTGTTCATCAAGGTAAATTTGTCTGCTGGAATAAGCATTAGGCCTTTGGCTGAAAAAAGAGAACTGGGAATTGCAGTGAATTCAAATTCGCCAATGGCTTTGGATAATTCCATTAATTCTGGTCGTGCTCTCTGTATGAGAAACTGAGTAAGCAAAGCTACTTCTTCTTTTAGCTCAATAATCTTCTCCCCAAGTTTACATTTATTGACCTTTGCTGCAGATGAAAATGTTTTAGTTTCATCTTTGTCATTTTGTCCTATATCGATTTTTTTTTTTTTTTTTTTTTTTTTTTTTTTTTTTTTTCTGAATTTGTGATTAACCTTTCTCTGAAGAATTCTGTATATCTCCCTTGTCATTTTGGATCACACTCAAGTATGTCAACTTCAATATCATCTTGTATTACAGCATTGGAATACGTATTAGCCAAACCATAGAATTTCTAGCATGATTCAAAATACCTTCTTTCGTTTTCTGATATGTTCTTAGACACAGCTGATACTATGAAAAACTGTTGGAAAACCTTGTTTAGAATGATCAATAAAGGGGTATGGGCATTTTAAGGATTCGGCGGTTATCTTGGATGCCATCTTAGGAATCATACCTTTCCAGTGGTCAGATTGTGATAGACTTTTAGTATGTTATTGAACACCAATACTATAAAAACTATTGGAAAAACTTGTCTAGGATGAATAATGGAGTAGTGAGCATTTGAATGATTTGGCAGCCATCTTAGACACCATATTGGAAATTATATCTTTCCAGTAGTCAGACTTTAAATATGTTATTGATCATACCTGATACAACAAATGACCATTGGAAAAATTTGTCTAGGATGAATAATGAACAAGTAATGGGTATTGTAAGGATTTGGTGGCCATCTTGGAAATTATACCTTTCCAGTGGTCAGACTGTGGTAAACATTTAGTATATTTTGTACACATCTGATACTAATGGAAAAACTAGTCTAGGATGAATAATGGAGTAGTGAGCATTTGAATGATTTGGCAGCCATCTTAGACACCATATTGGAAATTACACCTTTCCAGTTGTCGGACAGTGGTATACTTTTAGTATGTTATTGAGCACATCTGATACTACAAAATACAGCAAAAAACGTTGATAAACCTCCAATTGCAATTGTTTTAGGGGTAAGGTGTGTGTTTTTTAAAAAAAAATTTTTTTTTTTATTTATTTAAAAAAAAAAAAAATACAGCTGACTAATTTAGCGGCCATCTTTGACACCATCTTAAATTATTCCCTCTCTCTGTCGGACTGTGGTAAACCTTTTATATGTTATTGAACACACTTGTTACTACAAAAACCCATTGGAAAAACTTGTCTAGGATGAATAATGAACAGGTAACAAGTATTTTAAGGATTTAGTGGCCTTCTTGGATGCCATCTTGAAAATTATACCTTTCTAGAGGCTAGAAAAATTGAAGAAAACCCTCTTCTGATTAAGCATTCCTTAAAGCCCCTAAAAAAGAAAATCGCTTTTAACATTCAAGTCCCACGGGAGCTATTAGAAAAGGTAGGGAATAACATTTTTTTACATATGGTGGATAGGACATTAAGTTGACAAAAGATTAGTCTAACCTGGTGGTAAGGACTCCATTTTCTTAAGTGTTTCTATTCACTGTATGTAAAAAAAAAAATCTTATTGCATTTTATTTTCATTTTTCTTCTATGAAATTAATATCCCTATAGTAATGAATGAAATTAACTATTAGTTGAAAGAAATAATCAAAGAAGCAATGATAGATTTTAAACTTTAAAGTGACAGCTGTATTGTTAGAATGTAACAGAAATTCAAAGAAAATGTTAAATTTAGTTTTTGCTGTTTCAAATGAGTTTAATGCATCAGTATTATTTGGAAAAAAAGAAATATAAGTGACTCATTCAAGTAATTACAAATGTTAGAAAAGAAACTTAGTATTTGTATCTTAGTTTCACCCCATATTCAAAAAGCTTAACAGTGGCCTAATGGATATGTCGTTTGCCTGCTTATCTCCAGGTTGGCCGTTTGAATCACAGCAGGATTCACTTAATTTCATATATTTGTTTACTTTAGCATGACCATTTACGAAAAACCAACAAACATAGTGACATGGGCTTTTATATAATACGATAATGATGAATACATGATGATTATTAAAATAATTGAAGAATTGACTAAGCTTTGTTTGGAAAGGAACCACTTGTTTGACCCAAGTTTTAAGGACACTTTTCCTATCAGCTATAGATTGTGACAACTAAGCTGATTATTAGCATAATCCACTAGACTCAGCAGACAGAATAAAAGGATTATGTATGCGTGAAATTAATTAGTTTTCTTCCTGTTCATGTCGGCTTTACTTTGTATGCTTTGATATTGATGGGATTTCTATTCCTTTATAACAGGACTATTCCTCTACTTCCTGCTGCTCAGTATTAATTACCATTGATGTCTGTAGTGTAAATTGAATCAGATTTTGCCAAGTAACTCAAAGTTGAAGGTTATATAATAGAAGGAAAAATGAGTTTGCTATTTACTTTGGGGAGTGTTTAATGTGTCATCATATATAATGATATACCACAAAAGCTTGAATTGATTTGCTCATTCAAATTACTGTGCCATGTGTTATATTTAGAATGTCATATATAAAAGCCTTGTTGGCTAGTTTACATTCACTACTGACATTTTGATTTAAAATCCCATTAAAAATGTTCCCTTAAGATTCATTTCAAGTAAATGGAAATGGCTGTTATCCAGCAGAATGAACAATTGGAAATACAGAATCAAGTAACCTTGTAACGGAATAAATGAATAAAAAAATTTAAAAAATATATATATTTCCATTGGACCTGAATGATTTGCTATTTTGTGATGGATTTGTAATTGATCAATAAATTGATTGACCATTGAAAATAGATTTTATTTATTTTTTTGTTTTTAATTTTAAAAAAATTTTTTTTTTTTAGAACCAACAGATATGAAAAGTTTATTTGAAACAGATTAACATGTAAAATTTTATTAATTTTTTCACTAGTTAACTAGTATTGCTTGAATTAAAATGTATCTGGGATGATTTTAAAAAGAAATTTTTATTTGGATAATTCTATTTTTTAAAAATTCATTAATGTACTTGATAATGTAGAAAACTTAGGTGGTGTGAGATAGCTATTTGCTAACTCTTGTTAGTACTGAATTAAATGTATTTCTCAGTCTTTTAACTAGGAAAAGTGTAGTAAATGTTCTTGTAAATTCAATGAAGTAAGTGTTGGACAGATTTCAAATCTTAAAAAAAAAAAAGAAATCTTATTTATATCTGTTGTTAACCTCTTAGATAGTGATAAGAAATCAATCTAATAAAAATGAAACCTAACAATATTATAGTTACTTGGAGTCTGCTGGGTTCACTAGACTTATAATTTAGTGGAAAATGTTTTCAAAAGAACATTGTGATATTACAATTGATAATTAGTTGTTTGTTTTCACTCGCATAGGAGATAGAAAAATAAAAGCAACCAGGTAAACACCTCACAGCAAGCAACCAGAAAGATTGACCATTTAAATACTTGCCTTTGAACTTGGAAGTCCAGATTTAATATTGCCCACCAGTTGTTAAGCTATATACATTGACTAAAAGTTAATCTCATATAGATATCTATCATTTTAGCTGGGGAAGATGCAACATTTTCCATGAATTTCACAGGAATTAACTGATCATTTATTATCTCAACACAATCCTATGCTGAAGAATTTATTCTCTTGCTGTGTGCCTTGAGTTGTACTCTTACTAAGAAAAAATGTGTCTATAGCCTATCACACCCAATTTCCCATGTAAGCTAACCTATATACATTTATTTTACTCAAGTTACATAGGTACTTATAATAATTTAAAGTTATGTGAGCCTTACCTCAGCTGCCTACCATTCACAGATGTAATCTTGGTACTGTCAGCAATGCCATTGGGCAAAAATGTATCGGCATATTGTATTTTCACTTTTAGGTTGTGAAAAGTTTATAAAATACTTTTTAACATTTAAAAAACTTTTTTTTTTATGCTTTTACATTTTTAACTTATTTTTCATTCCTTCCATCAGGTGAGAAGTTGTTGATGATTTCTCACATCTTCAGAGACACAGATTCAGATGTCTGATAACCTTTTTTATTAAAAATAAAATTTAGATGTTAATTAGAAGTAATATCCATGTAAGTCTGTCATGAACTGAAAAATGGTTTAAAACACTTGGCATTTACATAATTTTGTATATGTAGTTTAATCTAAAATGGCCAAATAGATGTTAGATCCTAGCCAGTAATTAATGAAAAGACTCCCAGTGATTTATTATAGAAGTCATCAATTTCTGTACATTACATTTTCTATGTCAGACTGGTATAATAAGATTGATCAGGTTATATCTAATTTTATTTGCTTGCCAATTGTGAAATGCAAACTTTGGAATTTGATTTTTAAAAATCATTTGTTGACTAACATGTAGAGGTACTAAAACTTATAATTTTTAGCTCCAACTTTTTGGTGAGATAAATCTTTTGTATAAATCTCTAATGTATGGCTAGCATTCACTGATATATAGTATACAACTTCAGATCTCGTGTTCAATGATAGAAAGAAAATGCAACTGAAGACTTCTAAATGAAAAAAATATTTACATGCTAATAATTAGCAAGAAAACATTGTATCTATGCTGACTTTTTTCAACATATAGTTTATACATAGCTTATTTTTCATTGTGAAACAGATGTGGGAGTATATGTATAATTATCTAATGTATATTCTAAACAAGCCTCGTAAACCGTACCCAATTAAAAAATGAGCTTTATTTTTTATCTTTTTAGCTGAGTTTTGACACCAGTGTGGTTGGATTGGAGTTCATTCATGCCTTTCCTAAGAACACTTGTATGATGCAGCACTTATATTTAATGACTAGAAGTGGAAACTGTTATGTTCATTTAATTTTCTGATATATGTAAACCATTTTGTACAGCTTGAAATGTAGCAACTGACTGATTCGATTTTTATATTCTTTTTGAACCTAGTCAAGTTGAACATCTGTTTGGGAGGATGGCAAGTTAATAAGGGAAACTACTGTATAATTAGTATTTTTCCCAAAAAAGGAAAAAAGTTACCCCCCTCAAATTTAACCTTTGAAAGTGAAAAAAGTTTCCCTTCACTTTAACTCCCAGAAGAGAGAAAGAAAAAAAATGTTCCCCTCACTTTTGACCCTGAAAGTGAAAAAATGATTTTACCCTTTGTTTTCTGACCCCTAAAAAGGTAAATGTTCCCCCTTACTTTTGACCCAACTTTAAAAAAAAAAAAAAGTGATCAGAATATGAGGTAGGGTAAAAAAAATGTTACCAGAATTAAAAATTATTTCATGAAGTCAGCATTCTCACCTGAAGTCACAAGTTCTATTTCGATGTCATACCTGGTGAGCACAAAATAAGGGTCTAGTGCCGCATTATAGTTATATCGTAAATTGAACCTCCTTCCTAAAACATAATGTAACAGTTGATAATTACCTGGATTTGTTTTATTCTTCAAGTTGGATCATTTAGAGGGTGTAATGCTAAAAAACTCTGCCTACCATGTGCTGTTTTTGCTGGGTTACAGTTACTGTAACCCAACTTTTTCTGTTTGTGTGTGTAT
>VCCN01005986.1:7829704-7849017 GCA_006491835.1 Architeuthis dux | reverse complement strand
TTTTTTTTTTTTTTTTTTTTTTTTAAATTTCTATCGTTTGTTTTTTATTTCTGGATTATATTTTGTATCTGCATTAAATGTTCTGTGGAACATTATAATTTTATATCTGCATCAATTATTCTGACATTGATGGGTGTAAAACATATTAGATTTTTCTAGTCTCTTTGATTAGTAAATGAACCTTTACAGCATTGGTAGACCATTTTATTATAATTGATAGACCATTTTATTATAATTGATATAACTTACAGCAGCTTACTCATGTTTTAAATGCCAGTTTGGGTTAAAAGATGTAGTTGTTTAGTATATCTGTTTTTAGTACCCATTTTGATAGATGGAAGAAATTGAAGTTTTATCATAATTGTTTTATTCTTATTTCCTTTGACTGGCATTCTCTATGCATCTCATTTTTCTTCCAAAGTGATTAAATATTTAGAAAATAGTTAAACAGAGAAAGACTTGATCTTTCTCTTAAATGTAGGTGTTTCAATTCTAGAATTTTACTGACAAAATAGAGTAAATGCTTTTTACTTTGAATGGTTTTCACAATATTTAATATAAAAGCAATAATCAGATGTAGATTTTAACAAGTTGAACAATTTGCAGTATTATTAGTTAAGGTTACATATAATGTATTCATCATATTTGAGGAAGTATTCATTTTCATTTTTAATATTCACTATCTTTCATTTGTTCATTTTTTATGGTGAAAGATAAGAGTATCCATTTGATATTCTATTTCTAATTTATTTACATTAATGACCAGTAAATAATATCTAATATTTATAATATAATAAAGGTAACTTTAAAAAAATTAAATTTTGCATTAGTCATAAAAAGTGAATTTTATGCCCTAAATCTACATAAAACATAGACATAGGTTGTCTAAAGCCATATTTCTTTTAATTAAAGAATAACAATTGTATGACATTTTGGAATAGAAGAGAGAAAAAATCTTTTTAGAAAACTTTCAATGATAATGTTAAGGTCTCGTGTTGATTTTCTTGTCTGGTTTATTAATCAGTAAGCCGTTACCTTTGGCATTTGCTTATGTAAGTAGGTATTCTATCTTATGGCTACTCTCTTTTTCACTGATTTTCAGTACAGTAAACTTCATGTTTGCTTGTTAATTAAAAGTATAGATTACTAAGACATTATCTAAAAGACATAATTTTATTGTGCTATTTCTTTTTCTTTTTTTTATAACCTTTTGTTTAGGAATGACCTTGAATATTTTGATTTTAATATTCAAGGCCATGCACAACCATTTTACGTGATCTGCAGTGACTGTCAATGCTCTAAAAATAACTGATGCTGTATATTATTTGTCAGTTTTCACTTAAGATGTATTTCTCATTTAAATTTTATAAAATAGATTAATGATTACCATAAATTGGATTTCTTTGGTGAAATATATTTTTTCATTTTCACTGCAGATATTATGTTCAAATTTCCTTATCTAAATTTAAAATATTTGGTAAAAAAGCTATGGTTGAATATATAGTGAGGTGTAAGTAAACAAAATATCTGTTTTACTTGTATATATTTCGGATTTAATTATTTTGATTTATTTTTAGTTTGTAATTTTAAAAAAAATAGACTTCATTTGTCTTCTTATAGTATATTTAATTATATAGTTTATTAATTATAATAAAAGAACTGCATTCGTTTTTAGTTATTGATTTGTGCATTATGATTTCTCTTAGAAACGTCAAATATTTTTACTGCTGATTTACCTCCCTTGTTAGTTGTAGTCACTGCTATTGAGATGCAGTTAAAGAGCACTATTTTCGCTTTTTTCTTGTAAAGCAGGGGATAAGAAAGTCAATTTACATTTGTATTTTAAAGCATTATTCTCAATTGGATAATTTCCAGTTTATGAAATATTAATTTTAGCTATGTTGATTTTCACTTTGTGAAATAGAACAAAATAGAATTGAATCTTCCTAGTTCATTTGGTATTTTCTTAGGTTTACTTGAGATTTGATATTTCTCTCGGTGCCACCCTGTTTCAAATTTTACCAATTTTCAAAAAATAAGTAAGAATTTTTAAGATTATTTTTTATCGCCTTCACTTTTGGGTTTAATGATGAATATCACTTTAAATTGTTTTTTATTTTATTTTAATACCCAAATCCTTTATCCAGACAATTTGTAAATTATCTTTAACCATGATATCAGCAACCTTTTTTCTTTCTCTTCTTCTTTTTTTTTTTTTTTTTTTTTTTTTTTTTTTTTTTTCACAAATATTTTGTAAGTTCTGAATTTTGTAATGTATATTGTGGAAAAAGAATATGAAAATGTGTACAATTATGATAATGCTACTGATCATTTGAATTTAAGTCAATTGGATTAGTTTAAATTTTATAAATTCTTTATTATATAAAACCAAAAACCTCTTCATTAGATTAAACCCAATAGACAAGCCTTTTAAATGGCACAGTTACTTTAGAATATTGCATTGTTAGACAAAGATCTTGAGAAATCTAAGATGAATCATTATTATTTAACATTTTTATGGCTGCTTTTTACCTTCATCTTAATTTATTTGTTGCTTTTATCACAACTTTTGCTCAGGCTGGAGGGAAATCAGCCTGAGCAAAAAATGGCGATAAAAAAAAACTAATAAATTAAAATGAAGGTAAAAGTAGTTATAATAATTTTTAAAAAAATATCTTATATTGAGTTGATTTGTAAAATTCTCAAAACTTACAATCATGATTGCTGACTACTAAAAAGCACATTCTTGTGTATTTTATGTTTCCTCAATTCATATCAATTAATAGTTATGCAAAGAAAAATTTAATTTTATAACAAATCAATTTAAAAAAATGGAATCAAAAATAAGTTTAGATTTCTCAAGATCTTTGTCTAACAATGCAATATTCTAAAGTAACTGTGCCATTTAAAAGGCTTGTCTATTGGGTTTAATCTAATGAAAAGTTGTTTGGTTTTATATAAGTTATAGAACTGTTTAATGTTATTCTAGTAGCACCACTTATAATAAATCATTAGGTTGAAGAACAAGATCTAAAAATTTTAATTCAAAACCAATGAAGTTTTATGAATGAATTTGTATGTTTATATTGCTTTTTTCCTACACATCTTTGTCCATTTATAGTAATGTACTAGCATATCTTCTTTTAAATTGTTAGTTTTTTTTTATATTATCAATATATTGTTAAAAATATGTTTGATTTTGCTACTTGTTGCTTTCATAGGTTTTTCCTGATATTCGAAAGTAGATCGTTCCTATAAAAACCTGTCGTAAGCTGAAATGGCGTAAACTGAAGAAGCAATTACCATTAATTTATGAGAACATTTTTTGGCATTCCCAGACCCCCAAAATGGTGATAGGGTTGTGGGGGGTACAGGAGACTAGAGTGTAGAAGAGTGTGCCGCTGCCTCTATAATGGCAGGCTACTAAACAAACACTGAATACTATTTTCACTTTTTGAAATTTTATAATTTAAAATTTTTAGTCAAATGTGAAGTCTTTAACTAGTGATAAAATGAGAAATTCTTTTCTGGAGTTGTGTAGTGAATTAACTAAGTTCATAAAAGTAAGTTTACCGTCTACTGTCCCCACCCCCATATATTAACCCCCTCCCTCTCTGTGTTTCCTTTAAACCTTCCGGGTCACTTGTGGCATTTCTAGTGACATTGTTAATTACTAAGCTAATTAACAGAGGACAAGGTCACTAGTGGGGCACCCAGGAATATCAAACACACTAGTGAATTGGTCGGCAACATAAGCTTACTAACCATTGTGCTATGGCAGTGCCAATTACTAGTTATTTACCACTAGGTTTGGTTACTAATCATGAGGTAAATATTAAGAGTTGTATTCATCTTTTACAGCCTTTCAGATTAGGTGTTATGTGCAGATCAGAATTTGTTTCATTAAAATTAAACTTTATACTACGTAGTTATCCGGGTAGTTGCACCTCCAACTGTTACAATAACTACTAGACACTGTCCTTGGATTCTATTGCTTCTGTAAGCAATATTTCTTGAAAGTTGTGTGTGTGTTTACTCGTTTAACAAGTTTTGAATAATTTCCTTCAGAGTAAAAAAGAATAACAAGCAAAGAAACAAAAAAATAAATCTGAATATTGTAAGAAAATAAAGCAAAAAGAAGATTCATTGCTACAACAATACATTGGCTGCATTGTGTCAAGTACATAATTTGTTTGATTAAACCAAAATCAATGAAAATGTTATTTATAATCTGATAATTTTAAGCTTGCATGTATAATTAATGTTAAAAAGAAATACTGATATAACCTTTCACTGTTGATCATTTTTTATTTAATTTTATTTTTTTTTATTTAAAAAAAAAAAAAAAAAAATTTAATGAGTTCCAGGATACTAATTCAAACTATGAAAAGAGCAGCTTGCTACAAAATGTTGTTCAAACCCAATTAGTAGTTTTAATTTTTGTTTTGTCATAACTGTTATGACTAGATGTCAAGTACTGGGCAGTCTGAAATAAAATAGGAATATATCTATCCTTTAAAGTTAGCATGCAGTTTGTAATTTTGTGACCTGAGTGACTCAAAGAATGTGATTTTTGAGACCTAGATATAATTTACTTCTGTTTGGATTGAATATTTTTTTCATCTGTTAAACTTCTAAATGTTTAAGTCAAGATGATTGTCATAAAAACATGATTAGATAAAAGTTGAAGATGCTATATTCAATCCATTTTAACTGAAAGCATTTTATTCTATCATTTAAATAACATTATTTTAATTTTCAGATTTTTAAAATTTCTCTTTTAAGAGTTTGCAGTTGCTGTTTGAATTGTTCTAAATATCAATTTTCAAAAAAAATTCTTACTTTTAAATGTATTTTTTTAAACGATCAAATTTAAGGTTCTCTAAAAATGCAGCATTTAAAAACTCTGATATTAGCAAAATAATAATAGTAATAATTGCAAGAGCATTTTGTTGAAAAATATTTGAAATTTGGAACCAGATATCTAATGAAACATTTTCCTTAAAACTTTTAAAATATTTGATTTTAAGAGATTTTTACTACAAAATAATGTTATGTAAATTTGTAACAATTTTCTTTTCATAATTTGAATATTGTTTTTATTTATTTATTTATTTTTTTTTTCATTAAAGTATTTGAAAATTGATATTCATTTATAATTCTATTTTATTAAAATGTTCTTAAAAATAAATTTAATCTCAACCTGCATTTTATTAAAATGAAAGCTAAATGTATTGTTTATAACTTTTAGAAGAGGCATTACATTTCCAAATCTTGATTGGATAATTGAAAATGAGTTCAAACTCATTTAGCTTTCATTTTATTATTTAATGTACACTTGAAGACAATTTTCTCTGACAGCACTTAATCTAATAAAATGCAACAAACTATGTTCATTTGAAGCTGTAAAAGTAAAGTAGTTAAATCGGGGTGTTAAACTGTGTAAATCTCCTTTTGTCATCAAATGGTTACTGGGGTTTGGCTCCTTCAGTGGTGGATAAATGGACTGGATTTGAAGGGCAGACCAAGGTGATAACTACCTCTGTTACTACTACCACTGACTATCATTATTGATTTCTCCTTACAGTTTCTTGGCCATCTCATTCCTCACTGTTATATCAAAGTGATTGTTTTTTTCTTTGTCTCTTGGTCTTTTACTTTTACTTTTTTGCTATTTTCACTTCCTTATTTTCTAACCCTTGTATGACAATAGTATTTTTCTGCACTTGAATATTATTTAATTTAAAAAAAAATATTTGTGCATGTTTGTTTTTACTTTTAGTCCAGAGTGTTATGAAATTGGAACCAGATATCTAATGAAACATTTTCCTTAAAATTTAAAAAAAATGCTTCAGAATTTACTGAAATTTAAAAAATCTAAAGTATACTTTGTCTTTTTTTATAAATTTTCTCCAATATTCCAAATATTGGGGAAACAAAAAAAAAATCATGTGAGATGATTTATATGCATCTACCCATATGAATTTGGGTGCTTAAAAGGAATTTTACAAATCTCCCTTATGCATGCTATTTTGTTATACATCCATTCAAATAGTTATTAGTCCTCAAATATTGTGACATTATTCAAAATTTACTGGTTGAATAAAATCTTTGTAAGCCAACCGTTTAATTTTGCTTAATAATCTCCTCTTAATATAACAGATTGTTTCCTCCTAATTGATTTCAAATGATTATCTATTTAATTAACCTTCTAAATCATGGAAGTAAGCTTTATCTTTGATAGTTTTATTGTTGCATAAGATCACACAATTTGATTTAGTCACTAGAATTAACTCCCTGCATTTAGTGTAGGTATTGTGCATTCACCCAATTTTTTTTTTTTTAAAGGAATATATAATCTATAAATTGGTGATTTATTTTGACTATTTTCATTTTTATTGCTTCCAGTACTATGTTTTGACTGGCTAGACATCATCAGGTAAATGCCACACCCAGCAACCTTTCAGTACAGTGAATTTAAAACTCAAAACATCCCTACTGGTTTTTCCTATATGACAAAGTCCTAGTAGATAAAAAAAAAAAACCCCAAAAAACATTTTCTTTTAGTTTCATTCAACCTCCTGAAATTGTGACTTTGATCTGTAGGCTTAGCAGTTTTCATTGGTACACAATTCTTATGAGACATCAGGAGAATTGACCATATTGTAGAGATATCATTATGGCATACCAAATTCAGTCCCTAGGAAAAGTACTAGTTATAATAGAATTAGAGCTCTGTGAAATAAAGAGTTCTGTTTGAAAATTCATCTGAAGAAGGCTACAGAACACACCAGCAAAAATGTTTTGTTAAAAAGCAAATTAGACATAGATACTGATTTAGAAAAAATAAAATCACCAAGTCATAATTATGCCGCGTCTTAGAACTTCTTAGCTGATTTATAAACCCAGTATGACATGATAGAATATCTTGTACCCAACATTAAAAATTGTAATTACTGATATTTTATGGTATCACAAACATCTTCTGCATGATAAATAGGAATGAAATTGCTGAGCAGAATTTTAAATGCCTTCATGTATCTAGATATAAAATGTTTTGAAAGCTTGGCTGTGTATTGTGGTTATTTGTGCTGTGATCTTGAATAATGTCACAATGCCTTCATTCACATAGATTTTGTTGCTCCATTGTTCATGTTGCTATGATTGTTTTGTTTGCCAATATCAGGTCACATGGAGTCCACCAGACTGCTCCAAGTTCCATGCCCTGAGGATGAGGTTAGCACGCACTCTGTTTTTTTTGGTTTCCTTCCTTGCATTTTGCTTTCTATGATTCATTATTTTTGGATTACTAACTGTTGCCTTTGCTTGCTTCTAATAATTTCATACTTTATTTTTTTAATGTTTTTGTTCATGGTGGTGGTTTGTTATATGTAAATTAATAAAATGTCTTGTTTCTTCCCGCCCTCTTGGTATACTGTGGTCACTGTCTAAATTCATCTAAAGCTCTTACTAATTATATTGTAATATTAAAAGTGCTAACATAGTTTTTCAATATATTGCAAATTAGATGCAATTACAGCAATCTGTAGTTGTCTGTAATCTTATCTAATTTGTCAAAATGTTCATTGCAAACTTTACTGTATTTACAGTGTGTGAAGTGAACATAGTAACTAAAATATTTAATTTTCCTGATTTCTTAGAAACATAAATTATGTATAGCTATATTTTAAACATGCAAATTTGAAATTTATTTTTTTAAAATAAGCCATGGAATTTGTTTTAAAAAAAAAAGTATGACTTCATATTTAGTTTTTAAAATATTTCATAAATCTTTTGAACTTTGACAGTTTAAGTAGTTGATCAATAGGAAATGCTTCTATATTTTACAGCTTATATATAATGATATAAATATTAAGATTCAGGTTGATCAATCTGTAACAAGATAAGGTGTTGGATGGAATGATAATGCTGGAGTCTGTCGTGGCCTCTGATCAGTGGAAGGTGAAATTGAGACAGCCTTCTTATTGTAGCCGCTAATAAATGAGAAGACTAAATTAAGACTTAACAGGACAAAAAAAAAGAAATGGGGGGGGGGACTCTATTTATTTGCGCAGACCAGCCCAGAGATTGCAGAAGTGATACAGAGAGTGCCAGAACCATCCAGGGCTATGCTTGTAATTTCATGCGCCTTCTTACTGTTCACCCCAGTATTGTCATGTTTTGAAAATGGGTCTCTCTTGGTTGACACCATCTTGACAATCTCAGCTGTACATATACCCCTGGAAGTTGCTTTCTGAAGACTCACCACATTAGATGGATCCGATAGTGTTAACGCAACAGGTGAAAGATTCAGAATTTACAGAAATACTTGAAGCATTTCCTAAAACGAAAAAAAAACATTTTTTTTAAAAATTCAGATTGTTTGTTCAGGAAAAAACATAGACGGCAGTATTTTTGCTTGTTGGATTAGAGTGAATTTTATGATGCATGCAGCAAAACTTGAAATTGTTTTGGTGGTGGTGGTGGTGGTAATAATAACACTTGAGAATGTCTATTTTATATAAATAACAGCAAATATTTTGCTATTGGAAAAATTTAAATTTCAAGGGTTTATAAGTTGAGTGGTTCAAGGTTTTTGTTTTTATCGTTTTTATTAATATTTTGAAATGAATGGAGGATAAGAATTTTTTCTTTAAGTTGTAAAACTGATAATATCTATTGCATTATACATTTGCATGAGACTTGTCTACTGAACTTTATAAATAACTAATTAAAGGGTTTAATACCATAACTTAGAATTTGATAAATTTCCTCTTTCAAAATGTATGGTCTATTATTTATGAATTACCATATATGCCAGTACATAAGATGGACATTTAATTTTTTTTTTAAAACTATGCATTTATTACACTGCATCCAATGCACTGGTATTGTGACTATGGAGACATCTACCAAAACAAAATACGGACAGTTATGGGGCTTGGATGTGTTGCAATGAGTACTCCAAATATCCTTGTAAAACATTTGTCTTATAGTCCGGCATGTACAGAAAAAAAAAAAAAATGCCAATCTCCGAAGATAAAAATTATTCAACAAATATTGGGTAAAATGTTCTACAAGATAATAATTTTATCAACAATAATCAAATATTTCAAATATTTAGTTTCTGTAGCAAAAATAAAACACAAACAAGTTTTTCTTTTTATAAAACCATACATCTTTAATTTACATTGAATTATTATTGGTAGCATTTTGTTAATTCTTCATGTATTGTTTATGATAAACTATAAATGAAACCATTATGTATAATTTGAGGGGATATTGAATCAGATAAATTCATTTTTTCAATTAATTATAATTATGTAGCATTTGAATCTACGAGTGATCTGAAAGATACTTTTAATTCATAATTTACATAACTTCTATTTTATTACTCTCACAATTTGGAGTGAATTTGAAGCCTTTTTTATAACCTGAACATAATTATTGTATTTTTCCTCGTTCAAATATTTTTTTTTTTTTTTTTTTTTTTTTTTTTTTTCTCAAATGTAAATGCAAATGTAAAAATATCAAGCTCATTTTGACAATTAGAACTTCTCATGTTTGAATACTTTTATCCTATTTCTAAAACTGCAAAATCTAAAATAGGTTTTTGAAACTATTTCCCTCCAAAGGCTTTTCTTTCAGTGTAAAATTATTGTAAGTCTTTCAATGTATGTAATGTATTTTGTTTGATAGTAGTATGTGGAAAACTAATGTCATTGCTGTTTTCAATTACAGAATGGCTATTGTCAGTGTTGTGCTGCTTTCTAATTGGATAAGTATTTTGTATAATTTCAGTTTTGTTTTTCAGGATAGGAAATTTAAAAAAAAAAGAAAGTTGCTGTCTCATTCTTATTGGTTTATAGATATGTGCACAGTATTTCAGTATCATCTAGTAATGAGCAGTTTTGTAACAGTGTTAAATTTTACTTCTTCAAACTCTTTGACTCCTCATTTGTGTTTTTGAGTTCATGATATGTTGATCTGTATGTTTTTGATAATTATTCTCTGGCATAAATCAGTGTTTGGATGAAACCAACATTCATATCTTATACTTCTGAAGATAATCAGAGAATACACCAATCAAGATATTGAACTTGGATTTGTGAACTGCTTCAACTTTCAATGTCGATAACATTTTGTTACTTCTTATAGTGGCTGCTTATTAATCATAAGTGTGGTTTAAAAATATCAACTTTTTTATCTTCTTAGCCAAATTTTGGATAATTTTCAATAACCTGCTCTGGTTATTTAAATAAAAAGGTTTAATGTTAATTGATTGAAAGCATAGGGAATATATATATTTCTTCAAAAGGTTTCTAAATGTTGCTTGGTTTGGGAATTCCCTATGATCTATTGAAAAGTAGAACTTTTATTTTTTGTTTTCCTATCTCAGTACTCTACATTTTTTTTTATCTTCCTAACGTGATACTTGCTAATTTTTAAAACTTTTAAATCTATTTATTTAGCTGTTTATATATAACAGCCACTAAACTAGTGTTAGATTTTTATATTGTTGTAAGAGAAAAACTACCATTCACATTTTAGGTTGATTTCATGAATTCTGGGATTAGATGAGAACATTTTCAAGAGATTATCTGAAATATTTTTAGGATTTTCTAGGCATTTAAAAGAAATAATGGATTAAAAGTATTTTCTCTGAAGAGATTAAATTATTGGGATTCTTTATGGTAATGTAAGTGGAAAGTAAGATCAGCTCATCTGCTGCTGTTATCCAGTTAAAATTTTTATTTGCTATCAAATGATAGTTCTCAACCTATTTTACTGCTGGCGTTTCTTAGTATATCTGATAATATCGAATAGATTTTCTGAAAAGATTTTATTCGAGGTTAATAGGATTTTTTTAAAAATTGCATCAACAAAACAAGCAATTGTTAATTAAGTAGACAAATATAAATTGCTGTCATAATATTGATTATTTAATGACAGTTGAGTTATAATAAATAAATAGTAATATAATCATTTCCAATACCTACAAATGTTTTATGACATCTTCATAGATTAAATGCATTTTTCAAAAGGTTTTTAAATGTGGCTTGGTTAATTAAAAAATAGTGCATAATATCTATAGATATAGTATTTGCACATGTGCTAAGTTTTCAAGAATAGATTTTCAAGTAAAAATATGGGTAATAGCTCAATATGTTTAGGGGGATTATTATCTACATTTCAATGAAGATTAAAAGCAACTGAAAACATCACATGTGAAAGATTAAAAACAATAAACCAAAACCAAAAAGATTAATAACCAATAAACCAAAACCAAAAAGATTAATAACCAATAAACCAAAACCAAAAAGATTAATAACCAATAAAAAAAATAAACATGTTTGTATTGGAATACAAATTTAAATAATGACGACAAAGGCTTTTAGACTTATAATCTGATTATACATGAAAATCTATATAAAGAATTCAAAAAGTTATTGAAAGGTAGTCAACTAAGCCTTATGTACTTTCATCATTCTTAGTATCAAATAATTTGTGTACTGGTAAAATATTCTGTGACTTCCAGATAAAACTGCTATACAGTATCAATAAAATAGGCAACATTATTAAAATTATTAATCTCTTACTGCAATTTAGTTTCTGCAGCTGCTGCTTTTAATGTTTCTGACAATAAGGTACAGCCTTGCCAGACAAGAATTTGCAATTCCAGGAAAACCAAAATATAACTTACACTAAGAAAGGCCAAAATAACTGAAATAGAAGAAAAATTGACTTTGAAAATTCCTAATCAAAACCTAGTGCTCTAATACACAGGGACTGTAAATGTTGATTCTAAAATAGTAAAATAATACAAGATATGCAGAAGAACCAGATTTTAACTACAATACATTAAGCATTGACACAGAGGTTTATGTAATTAAAGAGAACATTTTTCTGTTTAAACTATCAATTTATTGATACTATAAGTATCCCTTCTTTGAAAGATCAACTTATTTTGTAAACTAAGACTCATTGGTGAACAACCTTTCTCATCCTTATTTTTAACTTCTCCTTTCCAATTATCTCATTATAATTCACCAAATGTCTGTCTGTCCGTGACAGCCTACCACAAAAAACCACTTGACCTAACCCCATGAAATTTTCTGTGAGTACTCCTGGGAGCCCATGGCAGGGTTTTAACAAGTTAGATTTTGGAAATCACCCCTCAAAATGGGTGGGTGGTGGGGAGGTTGATTTACAATAAAAAATTTTCCTTGAAATTGAAACATTTTTTTTGTGCTTGGCTTCTTTTAACAGCCTTGTCTACTGCCTTTATCAGCCACACTCAAGGACGGGTAGTTGCTTTGTATCTTTCATAGAGAGGGTGAAAGAGTAAGAGGGAAAATAGTTGTTAGTTTAGAGAGGAGCTGAGAGACAAATCAACACATTTATGACTGCTGCTTTATCCGGTATTGTAAATAAAAACATTTTATTTTACAAAAACCACAAAACATCATGAAAAAAAAAATTAATTTGCTGAAAATCTTTCCCAGAGTCACATTTGTACACACAGGGATTTTCCCTGTGTGTACAAATGTGACTCTGGGAAAGATTTTCAGCAAATTAATTTTTGAAAATAATGTTCACATTTTTATAAATGTGCACGTGTGGAATTTTTTAAAAACTTATTTAATTTTCATGAAATACACGGATTCTTCAAATCTTTTAATATCCGGATTCTTCAAATCTTTTAATTATTCAAATATTCAATTACTTTTTATACTCGAATAATGGATAAATAAATATGAAAGTTTATGATTGAAGTTGTAATAAACCTCACACCCTTGCTCACTTGATGTTAAAAATGATGTACAAAAAAAGAATTATTGAAAGAAAAATGGAAGTAAATACATCAATTTAAATTATATTATTGCTTTGAATAAACTAAATTAATTCCCCCTTTTTTTTTTCTTTAACATAGTGGGAGAGGGTGTGAAACTTTATAATCGGGAAGGTCGGTTAGTTCTAAAACTTTTTAAAAAAAAGTAAATAATTAAAACTTTTTGGTGATAAGATATGTCAAAAATAATTTACATGGTTTGAACATAAATTGTGAATTTACGCCGCTTAATCAGACTACACAAAGACATTTCTTTTGGAAAACTGACTGGGAGGGAAAGGGAATAAACATAGATGGAGAATATTTAAATCACTTGCAATTCGCTGATGTAGTTTCCATAACGTCAGAAGCATTGGAAGAATTACAAAACAAGTTGATGGATCTAAATAGTAAAAGTAAAAAGGATTAAAGATGAGCAGAAGACAAAAGTAATGTTCAATGATAAAGTCCCCAAAAAGACAATAAGAATAGCGGGTGAGGCCCTAGAAGAAATTGACAAATACGTTTACCTAGGTCAGATAATAAAGTTAGCGAAAGACCATGAAAGCAAAATAAAATGACGCATAATGATTGGTTGGAAAGCATTTGGTATAAATAGACATATTGAAGAGCACCATACCAATGTGCTTAAAGTGTAAAGTATACAATGAATGCATAATACCAGCTATGACTTAAAAATAAATAGAATGAACTGAGAACCAACTTAGAATCGCACATAGAGCCATGGAAAGAACAATGCTAGGGATAACTCTAATGGATAGAAAAAGATCAACATGGATTAGAGTGAAAGATGAAAGAAGAGATGACAATAGATGGAGCAAAAGGATAACTGATTGGTGCCCATGGGACAGTAAAAACAGTAGGAAAAGACCTGACACAAGATGGAGGTATGAGATAGAAAGGTTTGCTGGTAGGACATGGCAGATGGTAGCGCAATTGTGATCGTCATGGAAGTCGATGAGAAAGACCTTTGTCCAGCAGTGGACTTATAACGGCTGATGATGATGATGATGATGATGATCCATAGGATTAAGATGTATCAAAAATAATTCCAGCTGTTGAAACAGAAATTGCCAATTTACGCTGCTTATCTATAGGATTAGCTTTCTTTCTTTTCTTTTTTTTAACAGCAATCTATACCTGTTAGGGTGGGTATTTCAGCTAGTGCCACATAATACATAATACCTTATATTTAAAAAAACAAACTATGTAGTCTTTTGTCTGTGTATGAAATAATAGGTATATGGGTTGATGTAATTTGTTTCTAATTATTTCCCACTAAAACTGTACCAGTCTCTTGTAAATTATTGATTCGCTTATTGCACATTTTAATATTAACTATAATCTTCCCCAAAGTGTTATCAGCATTGATTAATATAGAGTTTGTTAAAGATGCATAGAAAAATGATTGAGTGATCTATAAATCTAGTTTTCTTTAAAACCAGAAAGAAAATACTGAAACAAAAAAACTTTCTTTATAACTTTTACTATTACCTTATTAATTTGCTGTTGCATTAGGATTATGGAACAAATGTGATGTATTACAATCCCATAATTCTAGTATGTTTGTGTCAAGTTAAAAAGTTTGAAACTGAACTTTTTAGATGCATTTGACTGCTTTTATCACTTCAAGCATTAATTTGTTACACATTCTGAACATATATATACAGATATAGGCCAAATAGAAAAAAGATTTTCTATGGTCTTTATTAATACTATATAACAGACCTTGCAGTTTATTATACTCTTTTCTAGAGTTGCTGAGAAGTTTTCTTTCTCGTGTATTCAGTGTTACTGCAGATTAGTATTTTTATACAGCTTATATTTGCTTTTGTCTATACAGTTTCTAATCCTATGTGGAGGCCTTATAAAACTATGCATATGAGTTGCTATATATTATATAGATTTTTCAATTTTAGATATTTTCCCAAAAGTGTCTATCAAAGCATTACTGTTTGGTAGATTATCCTTACAGTCTTACCTGGTAGAAGGATTGGCAATTTTTTTTTTTGAGTTGAACTATTTTGTTTTTAAAGAAAATTGTTGCCAGCAAGCACACTTTAATCATGTGCAATTGGGTTTTATTGTTAATTTAATTACACTTCTCTAATCTGTTGTTGATCATTCTTTTCTTTTCATGTATCATTATATAAAATATTACATGCTGATCTAAAAAGTGAAATTATTAACAGAAATAGATATTTTTGACCTTGTCATTAGATGTGGTGATCAGAGAACAAGTGCTAATTTTATCTCAAGAAGCTTAAAGGAATAATAATTCCATAAATTGAGAAACTATTTGATATTACATGACCTCAGTGTGCCACAAATCGACACATTTTAATTTTTTATGAATTGTATAAATGTTCTTTCAACAACTCTTGAATTAATGTGCTAAACACAATTCATCAGTATTAGTGATCTTCATAAAATAACTTTATGTAGATACTTGAAGACAATAATATAAATAGCTTCTTTTTTAAAATTTTCACTTTTCAATACACTAATCTTATTTTTTTATTAAATCTTTCTTTATTAACCTCGCATTTGTATGGTGTATTCTAAGGAAATGGTATCCATGAAGATATTGGTTCAACTAACAAGTCCTCTAACCATTAATATTTTCCATTGTTTTGTAACTCTCTATCAATGCATCTTTTCTTTGTACTGCTAACCCTTAGTACCATAGGCCGACAAAATATTTTGCTGCGTGCAAGCACCAAGTTAGCTGCATGCTGAAATATTGTGGGAGAGTCCCAATGCTCTCCACCCTGTTAGGTTTACAGGTTAATTTTTCTTTTTCACATTCTATATTTTGTGACGTTAAAAATTGCATGTAAAACTATATAGATTCTACCCAATTTGTATGTTCTATAGGTTTATACTTATAAAAAACCCTAACATTAAACACACATTTGAATCCAGAAATTACATATTTTATCACTTTATTTTGTAATCATAAACAAGTAGAAGAGAAAAGATACTGATGGGATCCACTATTCAAGAGAATTTGCCATTGCTTTGGCATCCTAGAAATGTTTATCAATCACTTTTGAGACAAAAAAATGTGGACTTTCAACAATGAAATGCCAATCATTTGAAAAGTATTTGTCTAAAACCTTTTCCACTAATGGAAGGCTTACTAATGGATGAGGACCATTGGACAAGATAAAATTAAGTTTTTCTAAAGTTTCATGATTAAGATTTCTCTTTTTAATTTCAATATTTTCTAGAAATGAAAATTCAGTTTCCACTATGCCTTCAATCATGATCTGTTCAAAAACCTTAAGGCCCATTTATTTCAGTTTCTAAAATTAGTAAGAAGTTCATACCATAATTCCAAATTGGTGAAAGACTTAGGATTATCAGTATCATTTCCTTTTAGTTCTTAGTTTCTAACATTTACATTAAATATCCAAGATTTTCTTGCCTGAGGAATCAACTTGCTTAATAAAGATGGTATTTTGTAGAGTAAAGTTGTCTCCTAAATCACTTGAGCCGTTGTTGTAAAAAGCCATGGTGGTATGTAAATTAAAAAAAATTGTTTTTTCCTGTTTTCTTCTTTTCCTTTTTCCTGTTTTCTTTTCCTTTTTTTTTCTCTTTTTTTCTCTTTTTTCCCTTTCCTTTCTTTCTTTCCTTTCTTTCTTTCCTTTCTTTCCTTCCTTTCTTTCCTTCCTTTCTTCCCTTTCTTTCCTTTCTTCCCTTTCTTTCCTTTCTTCCCTTTCCTTTCTTCCCTTTCCTTTCTTTCCCTTTTTTCTTTCCCCTTTCCCTTTTTCTTTCCCCTTTCCCTTTTTCTTTCCCCTTTCCCTTTTTCTTTCCTTTCTTTTCCCTTTTTCCTCTTTCTTTTTTTCCTTTCTTTTCTGTCTCCCTCTCCCTCTTCCTTGCGTGCAAGTGGTGCTAGCAGCACTTGTAGGTTTTGTCGGCCTATGCTTAGTACAGTGGTTCATTTAAAAAAAAAAGGTGGCTTCAATCATTTTCAAAATATAACAGTATTATGGGGTTCTTTGATTCAATAATGGGTATCTCTCTGCAGACAAATATTAGTACTATTTATTTTTAATGAAATTTTATTTTTACTGGGAATTTATGATTATATTCAGTTTTAAATGAATATGAACAATCTTTATTCAGCATGATACTGTTGTAGATAACTGTTTTGTATAATTTCTTTTTGATGAATTGGTTTGTTGGGAATTAGGATTACAATGTAAACAATAACATTATGATATTCAGCATTTTTATTTGGACTAACATCTTCATTGAACTTTCTAGTTTTCATGACATCTTGCAAACTTTTGGAACTTGGAACTTTGAATTGATTTCTTTATTTCAATTCATAATTTCTTTATGGTCATTTTGGAGATATATATATATTCCAACAAGATGAGGATTCCTGTTTAAACAAAAAAGTTGTTCACCTATACTAGTACCTCATCTCATAAGTGAACAAAATCAGATTTTGTTGCTTTTTAACTTCTTGCTTTCTAACTTTTGCTTTTTATTACAATACAAAATCACTTAACACATTTTGAGTTTCTTTTTTTTTATGCTGCTGCTTTTTGCAAAAAAAAATACTCTTGAAAAATGAGTAACGGTTTCACTAATTTGTTTTCAACCAATTATATTTCAAGTTTTTCAATTTGGTATAAAATTGTTTGTGAAAGATTAAAGAATATTACAAAACTCTCAATGACCTTTGGAGATTTTGGAATGGTCTTTGCTCACCTTTTTGTAGTTTTTCTCTTAACATTTATCCTGTTATTTCCAGGGTCGCCCAATGGAGAAGCTGACTGACATCGAGTTGAGTAGCGTGCATGTGTCAAAACCCAAACAACGGGGATTTGTCAATGATGCCAACTCTATTGTTCTACAGGTAAAAAAAAATTTTTTTCATAACTTTTTCAATCTCTACCTTATTGTGGGACCATTGAAGTAAATTTATAGCTGTTCCATTGTAGTTTTTCTGTATCTAGTCAAAGGCAGTCATCAGGCTGTTGTGTATGATTGAAGTAGCTGGCTAATTCAGAAATAAGATGTTGAAGTTCATTCAAAATCTTTGAATTTTGATCATTTTATATATATACAGTGGAGTACTGGCATGCCTATTCCTGGAAACCCTGGAATCTGGGGGGGGGGGGCCTTCAAATACATCCTGCCCCAAGACGTGCACTACTTCCGATACATAGATGATTCCCTACTAATATACCCACACAACACCAATCTACCCAAACTAACTGAACACCAGAACAAAATCCGGCTTGATCATAGGTTTCTACCTACGAGCCTTCCGGATATGCAGCCCACAACACCTCAAACAGGAATTAACACATATTGAATCCACCTTCAAAAAACTTCACTACCCGCTCTCCTTTATCCACAATGCCAGAAGGAAAGCGCACAAAATGCACCACACGACCACAACTAATACCAACACACAACCAGACACAAACAACACAACCAGACATATCATCCTCCCCACCAACCCACACACAACAGAGCTTGGCAAACAATTGAAACACCTGGGACTGCACATCGCCTTTAAAACTTCGACCACCATACACAACCTAATTAAAAAAACACACAAAAGAAACACCACACCCAAGGCAGGTATATACAAAATACCTTGTGATACCTGCCCCAAAGTATACATCGGCGCAACATCCCGAACGCTTAAAAAAAATGCGTTTACGAACATGGACGTGCCCTAATACCGGACAACCGCAACAACGCCCTCGTGATCCACCGCAACACAACCAACCACAACTTCAACCACAAACAAGCCAAAATCGTTAAACACGCCCATGACAAAAAGACAGGCCAAATCATTGAAGCCGCCATCATTGCAACCACCAACACCATCACACAAAGACCTGGCTTCTACCATATCTCACCATATCTGGCACAGCTAATTGCACAACACCACCAAATCGACATAAAGAAAAATAAACCATTCCGATTGCAGACTGGCTAAAACAACTCCTCCACACACACTCTCCTCTACAACAAAGATTCCCCCCCCCACACACACACACACAGGCCACACCATACAAACTTACACAACACAAACTTACAGGCTAAAATCTGCACATGATCTCAACAACACACTTACACACACACTCACATATACAGGCTCTCATCCTCACACAATATTAACACACACACACACACACCCTCTCTCACACCATGATCCCCACACACACACGCATACACAAACCAGCTACACCCAAATATTTTCACACACTCACAAGCTAACATCTTCCACTAACAACAACATACACAGGATACTCACAAATCATCCACACATTACGCACCCCAACCAACTCCATGGAATATCCATTAAGACCAATATATACGCAACACACCTATACACACACTCACAGGCTCACATAACATTAACAAACCACCACCAACACAGACTCTCTCTCACACACACACACATACACAAACAAGCTACACCCAA
>VCCN01005986.1:7797828-7818840 GCA_006491835.1 Architeuthis dux | reverse complement strand
TTTTTTTTTTCATACACTAGAATATCTTGGTTGCTATTTATATCTAACTAGATTTTTCTACTCAAATTTGAATCATTTTGAATTGTTTGGAGTATTTCTTTATTTTTTACTTGCAGTGCAATTTTAACCTAAATCTTTGCCAAGTTTTCATTTCACTATCTTATTGAAATGTAGTGTTTATTTTGCTTTATAATTCAATAAAATCAAATTTTTGTAAATGTTTGTCAAAAATTTCTCATTTATTTAAAAAAAACAAAAAACATATTGCACTCAAAATTTTACTCTGAATGCTTTCCTTTCTCTTCTCCCAATTGATACATTTTGAACAGCTTTTTTCAATTGCATGTACTTACTCCTTGACTTAGAAGGATTTATTTTTGTATACATGAGTATATGCATGTTTCAGAATTGCTCTAAGGGAAATTTCAAGTTATATCTTGTAAAATATAAATTGAAATAAATATTGCTAATATGAACTTATATATGGCATTCACTGGGATTTGTCTGAAGTAAAGAAGAAAAAAAACTAAATTTGTTTGTTTGTTTTTCTTAACCAAGCTAAGACTTTGAAATAAATCCATTCTTGTTGCTATTCACACTTTAAATAACTTGATAAGTTAGTTACATTTTTAAGAAGCTCTGGACCTTTCTCTTCACATCATGAGAGTGCATTTACTCTCACATTTCTAGCACTAATCTGGTAGCTTTTCAGAAAATTGAATTTTTAAAGAATTTTTTTACTGTGACTTTATAAAATTGTTAGCCAATAATTTCTCCACTGTGGTACTTTGTATATTGTTCTCAGGTAATTTTTAAAACAATCACTTGATCAAAGATTCCTTCATTAAAAACCTACTGAACACAACACAATACATTCTGATACTAGGTGATTGAATAATGTTGCTTGACAAATGAAAAGATTTAAAATGATAGTTATGATATATATTAGATTTTAAAGAGTTTTGATTGCTATACTTTGATCATATTATTCATAAGTTGAATTTTGAGGTAAGTTTTTTCCCCCTTTTTTCACCCCCACCTCTATCACCTTGTAGGGATTCCTTTCCAAATGCATTCAGGGAAACTAAATGTCTAAAGTGACTTCAGTGTTTGGAAGATTTTTATTTCAGTTATAAAAATTAACACATTTTTCATTCTTCTTTGCGAATGCTTACAAAAAACATAATATTGATTATTACTGAAAGGAATATATTTCACCTAATAAAAACCTATGATTTTAATTATCTGTTTAAATAATTGGGCATTTTTTAAATTAACTGAATTTGACTTTTAAAAGAAAATCTTTTTACTGGATTTGTAAATGTCATATTACTTTAATAACTTGTTCATAATGGTACTCCATTTGTTTTGTAGTTACTCTTATCCAACCATGGAACAACTTGCTGATGCTGTTCATCATGTTGTTGATCACTACAAGTAAGTAGTATGGTAACTCACTTACATTTCATTCTTTTTTTTGCCTTCACTTTTTTGTTGGAAAAAGAACATTGACCATAACTTGACAGAAAGATTGAAAGGTAACACCTCTTATTATAAAAATTGAAAGAATCTTACAATTCAAAATAAGTAAATCACAACTATATTTGTGGCAAATACTATTTTATCTTCCTAACTGTTTTCCTACACTTTTAGTGAATACTCTGATTTGTGATTGTTATCCTTGTCATTTTAGATGATGTTTTTCAGATGTCACTATCATTCATAAACATTGGAAGATTTCATGATTGCAAGATTACAGGGAAAATATTTTGCTATGGATCCTATTAAAAACTTTCTGGTTATTTTATTAGTTTATTAGAGAGAACATCTTTAAATCACTTTTTATAATACATAATAATGTTATATTCATGCATTATCTTTGATTACCATCTTTGTATGAAAAAGATTTAATACATTTAAATTTTTACTTAATATTTTACTTTAATTGGTGGAAAAAACTATGGTCCTACATTATAATTAAAAAAAATGCTTTGAGTAAAAGTTAATGATATAACTACAATTTTAAATTTTTATTGCCAATTTTAAAGCAATTTAAAGCTAATTTATAATTTTTCCCATGTAGATTTGACGGAATAAATCAAGTTTCCAAAATGCATTTTTTTATATGGGTTTCTCATTCACACACTGCTGAAAATATATATATTTGATATTGTGATAATTTTAAATTTCATTAACTATTAAAATTTAATGTAATTTTTAAAAGAGGAATTCTGTCCAGATTCAAGTGTTCATTAATACACAAATAATGCAATACAAACTTCCAAATACTATGGAAACTAATTGTGCCAAAAATATCTGATTTCAAGGTGCAATACATAGAGGTTCTAGAAGGCTTACTTGTCATATACTTTATGCTTATCTACCCATCCTTGAGAAGCTAATAGAATAAGAGTATATTAAAACTTCAGAAATACTTTCAATTAAAACCTTCAAGATCAGGTTGAATTTTACTTTTAAAATAATTTTTCAATCTTAACATGATGATAATCTTCCGCTTGTAGAGTAATGAGATGCATGCTGGTATTGAAAACCATTGCTAGCAAGTTAAATTCTTGCTGAGTGCTGGATTATTATTTTCTTTTTCTTTTTCAGCTTGCGAAGAGTCATTGGATTTGGTGTTGGCACTGGAGCAAACATCTTGGTCAGATACAGTGTAAGTACAAATTCCCTGTCATATCTTTTTTTAACTTTGCTACAAAATAACTTTACCACTAATAATTTAAACATCACTATGTTGACAGTTTCCCATAAAGATTAATTGAATATTGCACCTATTTATTAGTTGCAAGTGTCAATTTTGATTGATCTATTTTACCATCACTAAATTCACTCCTGAAAAGTCAACCCATTTCTCAAGTGTAAGTTTTGAATCTAAAAATATATTCTTATGAACCCTTGGTTACAATAATGCATGTATAGAACACTATCCTTAGTTGAGAACTCTTATCTCAGCCATTATATTTTTGGGGCCTTTTACTGTCTGATTATCATTTCTTGTCAACTGAAATATTTAATAGAAATAGTTTTATAGATTTCTTGCCTCCAAATACTCCTAATCAACTGTTTTCAATAACCATTTCAAAACTATGAAATATCCAAATTTAAAAATATGAACTAATATTCTTTTCTAATATTTATCTTGGAATTGCTTGAAAAATCTGTTTTAAATTGTTTTTTTGTTTTTTTTAATTTCTTCTAAACTTAGTTGTGCCATCCCAGCTATGTTGATTCTCTTGTGCTGATTAACCCAACTTGCGATGCCCCTGGATGGATGGAATGGAGCTATCAAAAAGTATGGGACTTTATTCTCTTTAATGATCATTGAAATTTATAAATATCCAATCTGAACCAGAATACATTCTCCTCCTAATATGTATTATTTGTATGAGACAACCAACAAAATTAATTAGTTTGTAAATATTATTCATTTGTCAAGGCTCACTGGATGATGATATGAAATATTTTACATTTCTTTTTCTTGTTTACACTTTTTAAATAATCAACTTTTGAAAACTTTGTCAGGTTCTTTTAACCTGACAATGAAAAAAAGAAGAAAAAGAAATAGTGCCTCATGCTACATGACCCATATAGATTTTAATGTATAACAAACCTATTGATATTCATATTGTTTGTAAATTTTCAACTTTATATAAATATATTTTTATTTATATTGGTAATCAATTCATAGGATTATGAGAAATTAAATATAGACGTGATAACTGGTGTATTAAGTAAGTCAAATGTGCTTATGTTGAAAGTTATATCATAAAATGAATTCAAGTACCTTGATTAGAAATTAATTTCAGCTTGCTCTACTTAAGGATTTTAAATTTCTTGTTCGTTAGAAATTAATAATTTTATAAAAATTATCAAAAATACATTCAAAATATACAAATTCAGAATTTTATAAAATTATATTGTTTTTATGCTTTCTAAAAAAAAATCCCACAGTCAAAATTAATAGTAAAATTAAAAATGTGAATATTATTTATTCTGGGTGTTTATCATTTTCATTTTCAGTTGAATATGTGGTACCTGTTCAGTGGTCAGATGACAAACTTTACCGAAGAGTATTTATTGTGGCACTGGTTTGGTAAGGTAAGCAGATAAGAATTCCTCTGTAAATCTCCAAGTATCTTTTATTTTAGGAACCTATTTATGTTGAAGTTGTATATGCAATTATTTTTATATATTTTCTGTATTTACTTTTTAAATACGTTTTTTTTTTTTTTTTTTTTTTTTTTTTTTTTTTCAGAAAACCCGATGGGAAAATCAGGACTTGGTTAATGTCTACAAGGAATGCATTAAAACTGTCAATCCACAGAATTTAGCGTTGTTCATAGAATCATATTTGCGGTAAGTTGAGAGTATTATTTCTTGATCATTTTACTCAGATTGAATTTAGTGTTTCCCCAACATTCACTCCAGCACTCACTCATATGTAGGTACATCAATAAGGCAGTAGTCTAATGATCAAAGAAGCATTTATTTTTTCAACATAATCTCCTTCCTTGTCAATGCACTTAATTCAGTGGTGAATATTAATCGCATAGATCGAACATTATATAGTGAAAATTCAGCTAATAAATCTGTGTTGGGTTGTAAATTTATTGATGCACTCCACTACATTATAGATCAGGGATTAAAACATTTCCTGAATTACTGAACAGAAAAAGTAGATTTAAATTGAAGGATGCAATGAATAATAATATTTTAAACATTCTCTCTGCTAAAGCTTGATTTCTATTGGTTTATTTTATTTTTTGATGTCTGCAATCTATGACAATATTATAATGTTGTTTATTCATATGTAAAATCTTGATGGGTTACTGATTTCTTTTATTTCCCTCTATGTGGTTGCATTATGTTACTATGAGAATTAGGTCATATATCGCTGTTAAATAGGAGTCGGTTTGTTATAAAATAGTATTACAAATTTTAAAATAAAATTTATTTCATAAACTGAAGAAAGAAGTGATGATGGCTTAAAAAAGTGGGAGAAAGTTTGAGGGGAAATTTGATTAAACTTTATAACCATTTTTATTGTTAAGATTGCCATTCTGCCTTTTTAATTAAAAGCAGCTTTTAATTTTCAGTGGGTAAAAAAAAATTAGAAAATTATCACAATTTGAGTTGGTGTGAAATGCTTTGTCAGTCATTGTATTATTCAAATTCATGTCATGATCATTATTCCATGAGTTGTTTGAACTAATATTCTTATCCTTGTTGATTTTATCACTGGTTTGGTTGATGAATTTTTCACTTTTCCTCAGGTGTATAATTTATCTAATAGGAGTGGGTTCCTATTATCAATAATTCTGGATCTGAGATTCTTGCAGACAGCATCAATCTTTTTCTTTCATAGTTAGACAGAAACAATCTGGCTACATATATCAAGTAGATCAACATGCAGGTTAATTTTCTTGGTACACATTAGACATTACAAGACATTAGAAATACCATTTTAAAATATTTTTTAAAACATTTTTTTCTCCTTACATTTTCACTTTTACTCACATCAACTCTATGCTGGTCTGGCTTATGCAATAAGTTTACAATTTTGGGGGGTGGGTGGTGTATAGAAAATCTTTAGCTGTTCATTATTCATGAATTTAAGATAAGTTCTGAAATGTTACTTTTTTTTTTTTTTTTTTTTAAGAAATATATTAAATTTGTATTGATATTGCAATTTTCTCATTTAAATAATTTTAATTTTGCATAAAATGTTTTAAGTTTTTTTTTTTTTTTTTTTTTTTTTTTTTTTTTCTTTTCTATAATCATTGCAATGAAAGTAGATGAATATTTTAAAGACATTTTGTTTTTATGTTTGAAATTTAGACGAAATGATCTTGGGCTCATTCGAGAATTGGATAACATTCGAAGAAATACAGTAAAAAATGTTAAGTAAGTATTGTTGTTGACTTATAATTTTAAAAAAACAACTTGAAAGTTTACATTTTTAAGATTATTTGTTTTAGTTATATTTAGAAAGATAAGTATTATCACATTATTGCACTTTATAAAAGCTTCCAGACTTTATTTGAAAAATTTCTTATCCACTCAGTTTCTGCTTATTTTAATTTACTTTACAAAATCTTTTCTTTTTATTTATTTTAACCTTGATTTTTTTTAAAAAAAAGCAGTAATACATGTTTTGCTATAACAGAACCTTATGAATATCACTTCTGATAATTTTATAACTGAAAAATCCTACCTCTTTTTGGTAAGCCAATTTCAACTGGTTTTCTTTTTTTTTTATTTAAAAAAAGATTTTGACCAGGATCGATCCTTGATAAAAACAAACCATTATAAGTTTAAAGTTCAGTTTTGTGCAATGAAGGGTATTTTTGTGTACATTCTACTCCATCCTAACTGTATGATCCTTTCATTATTATAGTATGCAGATAAACACAATCTTGCTCTTTTCTTTTTCTTTTTAACCAAGATTGAAGTCATTATAAATTGCTTCTTATTCTATTTAGATGCCGCACTATGCTCTTGGTTGGTGATGACTCCCCACATCTGGATGATGTTGTTAACATGAATGGCAGAATGGATCCACAAGAAACAGACTTTGTTAAGGTACAATTGCTTTTGCACTTTATCATTGTACAAAACTTATTTATTTATTTGAGTATATTTCTATGCATCTATACTGTTGCCATAAAGTCTCTTCATCAGTTTAGCCTGAATATTTAAATAAAAATAACATAATCATTTTTTTTTTTTTAAATTTGATATTTTAGTGTGACCAATTTATTCCTTAATTAGGTAAATGTTGCTAACTTCTACATTTTCTTTATAAAATCTGTGTTAAGTATTTTTGTTTATTGCATCGATGCTGAAAAAGTTCTCGGTAGGAATATTTTACTTATACATTATTGTTTTCTAATCTTCAACTATGCAGTCAGTCATAGCTGTCATCATAGCTATTTGATGTAAGTTCTTTGTCAAAGCCATCTGGATGATTTTGATTTGTCAGCCCAAGACTAATTGTAACTGATGACAGACCTTTGACAAAGCAACTTCGGGTATGATAACATCTCATTGAAGAAATTCTTATGCTGTACCAACCCATCTGAATAGGTTTTCTAGATGTGTATTAGCAGCTTGGCAGTTTTCAAAGTATTTATTTTTAATGTATGGAGAAAAGAAGCATTATTGTATATCCCTTTGAAGTTTGGCTGTCAGTAGCTAATAGCAATAAACATCAAATACACCAGCTCTAATTAATATCGGTATCATAATTTTATCATTATATCTTACCATACAACTAAAAGGGGGATTTGAAATCTGACAGAAAAAGATATTCTGGTGAAAATATCAGAGCATTAATTTATTTCAAGGATCCTAAGTGTGTCAAATTTTGTAATAAAAAGAGCAGACGACAGAAAGAGATGTAATTAAAGGGAGGTAATTAAAATCCACTGTTTAGATGTTTTTCATATAGATTTAGATGTTTTGTGTTGTGTCTAGATGTCAGGAAGCATTTATATATTTAATATTTGGATGATTTTTAATAGAATAATATTAATCACTGCAATCCACAACAGGCTGGTCTAAACACTGTTGCTGTATATTCCCCACACTTTTTCCCCCTCCAAAGTTAAGGTCTTCATACAAAGGGAAGAAAAGTATCACTTAACTTCTTCCATTATAGGCTTACATAAAATAAACAATACCTTGGGGTTGGAGAAATTAGCATTTTGTAGTTAGTAAAATGAATCGATTGAAAATCATCTTTTGACACTGAGTTAAGTTTTATTTTTTACCAGTTTCATATCTACAGTCCAATGTCACCAATTGGTTCCAAACATTCTTCTTAAAAATAGATGACAATTATCAGCTCTTTTGTTAATTTGTTGGTCTGATTCTGCAATCACTCTTGTACCCAAATGAAATCAGATTGGCTGTTTGCTTTTGCCACCAAACAAGGCACAAAAAAAACCTAAGCAGATTTTTGAACATTGAGTAAATGTTGATTGCTACTTGAAGAGTTTATTAATTTGAAAAAAATTATGTTTAACTTTAATCAAAATAATCTGAATCAGATTATATATAAATTCAGTTTATTTTCTTTTGATCTTTGATTTTACTTCATTATATGCATAGATAAACATAGACAATAAACAAGTGTCTCAAACTTAATTTAAAACTTGTTTAATATGCACATTTTCTTTTTCTGCTTTATCAAGAAAAAACATTAGTGATTTATTTGGAAATCTGCTCTATGGCCTTTTAATTTGATTGAATTTCACAGAATTTCCAATTTTTTTTTTTCCCCCCCCCCTAGATTGCTGATTGTGGTGGAATGCCTCTTGAGGAGCAGCCAGCCAAAGTGTGCGAGGCTTTCCGGTACTTCCTTCAAGGAATGGGCTATAGTAAGTAGTTCAAACATATTCCCATTTTGACTTTTTGTTGATTTCATGTTATGTCTAATCAACAAAACATACTTTTTCTCTTTTGATCACAACATGGAAAGGCAAAACTTAATCTAACTGGGCATTTATTTTATAAAATAATTCACTTATGAGGAGACTTTTCTTTAATTTTTTTATTTCTGCAGTGCAAAAATGCTCCGGTTAGTTGAAAATCTTATTCAAATGCTTACATTATTGAAAGGATGAGCTAATTTCCTCTCTGCTTTTCAGTGGCTGCTTCATTACTGAAAGAGAATCTGTTGGAAGAATTGATGTATCATTGCAAATCTCATGTTGATTGCTACTTGAAGAGTTTATTAATTTAACTTGAATCAATATAATCTGAATCAAATTATATATAAATTCAGTTTATCTTCTTTTGATCTTTGATTTTACTTCATTATATGCATAGATAAACATAGACAATAGTGTCTCAAACTTAACTTAAAACTTGTTTAATATGCACATTCCTGTTTGTTTGTGGATGATTTTGAAGTTGATGTATGCAAAATATTTGGCAAATAATCTTTAAAATATTCTACTTAACAGCACTTAGTGATTATATCTAATCCAACCATCAAAGACACTGAAGATAAATTTAATGATAATATTGATTTACAAGGGAGATATTTTTCTGAATAGACTAGAAACAAAATATATAATTATTTAAACAAAGACAATGTGCTACCCTCTTTTATGTTAAGTGCAGAAGAAATAATTTTTCATTATTATTTTTATTGAAAGAAATGTTGACAATCTGAAGTGTGTATATATATGTGTGTGTGTGTGTGTGTATATATATATATATATACACACGCAGGTACTGCTCTACTGACTGAGCTAACAAAGATCTCATGGTAGGCAGGAGTCTTTTAATCCTACCCCTTTGTTGGCTTCGCTACTCTCACGTTTGTATTTTAGGCACGAATAGAGCCACATTATATTCATGCCTAAAATATGAACGTGAGAGTAGAGAAGTATATATATATAAGGCATGTGCCATGAGTACTCAGGGTAGGCAGTCAGTCGAACTTTATAAAGTAAACTGTCTTCCAAACAAAAGCCTTTACACGACGTAAATCAACTGTATATTTTAATAAATCTAAAGTTGCTAAACGAAGCAATACTTTAGTAAATAGGGGAGGATTCATATGTACATAAAATATCTCCACAAATCTTTTACAAAGTAATCATTTCATAAATAGATTCAGTAGTTAATGAATAAATAGCGAAAGTTTTATAAAATGTTATTAATTGGTTGAATTTTAGTACATTCTTAAAATGCAAATATATTTGGAACTGAAAATTTTCCAATTGATTTTTTACTTTTTCTTTTTTTTTAAATACCGTATTTACTCGTGTATAATGCGAGAAATTTAATATAAAAATCAGGGTCAAAATTGGATGATAGCATTCTACTCGAGTGTAAAAAAAAATAACATATTTACATATATTACTGATTTTTAGTTACAATGTGGGTCGCATTATATTCGAGATCGCATTGTACTCGAGTAACTCCGGTAACTCCGTTTTCTATATAATGGAAGAAAATTTTTATATCATTTTCAGGGTTAAATTTTGAAATAAAATAGAAATTAGCTAAAACAACACATGCAGACGACGAAACAGACGCATCTACTCCCCACTCCTCTATTGCGACCACACTACGACTGACTGTAGCAGAGTATCTCTGATGTTTATTTCACCTAGCAAAGGCAGTTTTCCCACTGCCTTTTTTTTTCAGCTTTTATCTCCGGCTTGTAGCGTTGTCCACAGCATGTGGACAACTGACATCATTATGTGTATTTTATACTGAATTTGATAGGCACAGGGAAATTATGCTTAAGATGAAAATAATACTACCTCTGTCCCATAATAGCTGTTACATTTAGTCTATGAATACTATATGCAAATGTAACACCTATTATGAGACATTTACTGAATTATACATTGAATTTAGTGCATTAAGTTACAAATCTACTGATGAATGAATGAATGAATTGGAAATCTTTCACTTTTTATATTTAATAATTAACTTTTAAGATTTTTACTCATATACTTGATTGCTATAAACTGCTATCTAATTTCACTTTGATTAAAAGTATTTTAATGGTAGAATATGAAGTGCAGCACAGAATAAAATGGAATATAAGTAAATTCTACTTTATATTTAGCATTTTAAAAAACAGTGCTTTTCATTTTCTAAGAACTCAAAATGAGGCACTTTTGAAAGAGTTACAAAAGAATGTATTAACTCTTAAAAGTTATTTAAAAGTTGAATCCTGAGAAAATGCAAGTGTAGTCTTTTCAAAGATATCAACAGTTATAATCTTACTAACTGATAAAGCCTTTATGCTATATGCTTAAGTTGTATTTTATCAATCCCAAAATATTTACAAGAAGCATGAGAATACTGTAAGCATCTTTTTATCTTGCTTTTTAATTGTAAATATATTCATCCCAATTTGTATATTATCTGATGCATTTGTTTTCAACTAGCTGTAGGTTTTTGTTATAAGAGTAAACTTTTTGTGGCTTTAATACCTATTGCATTATATGCTTTGCCTTTGGCGCACACATTGCTCAATGGTAACATTATGCATGTGTAGTGATGCCTAGTCTCAATCGATAACTGTTTTTATCAAAATTATGCAGTAAATCCCCATTGAGATATGCATTCATTTATTTATTCCTTTTCATGTATTGCTGCCTTTATTTTCCTACCTGAGAAATGATGCTGAAAGTAAACAAACCATTGATATTTCTGTAAGGAGTCTTGTATTTTACTGGTTTTGATGCTTCTTTTGTTTTAATGTTTGGTTCGTTTATATCAGTTGTATTTTGTAGCCAAATAAAGCTGTATTTTGATTTCATGTGTTGTCATGTTATATAGCTAAAATTGTATTTGCATTGTTCTAAATTGTCTTAAGATGTTGTTTCCATCTAAGGAAATCTTCTCACCACTAAATTGGCAATATCTATCTTTGCTGTAGAATCCACAATTTCTAATGCAAAAAAAATATCAACTATTTTTAAATATCTCAGAAGAAAAATTATTGTATGTGTGCCAAGATAAAGTATATTTCATACTTATATTTCTTGTTCATTTCTGAAGCACATCAGTTTGTTTTTTTTGCAAAATAAAATTATTTGGATATCTAATGAAAAAAACTGAACAAATTTTAATCCGTTAACTTCTAGCCGGCTCATAGAAGAATTAACCTGCCCTTAGATTTAGCCATATAGTGTTCATGACAACAAAATATTTTTAACTTGGTAAAAAGTAAAAATAATTTCATTTTTATTTACTGAAATTATATTCTTACCTAAAAAGTGAAAATATTAAGATTTAATCATTTTACTGGAAGCCATATATAAATAAAATTGAAACACGTATGGTGCATTGCAACAAATTAATCACTATTGCCTGGTATCATTCATTGCATTGGCGCTCTATATTCCTTACTCTAATGTTGGGTCTGATATCTCTCTATTTTCCTGCTGCTAAAACTCATCATCTACTCAATAAAATATTATCCATTTGCATTGAAAGTTTATATTTTATAACAATAAAATTATATCATAAACACCCTTTTTAGTATAAGTCTTTTAGACACAAAAAGTTACATACCTTTTTTATTTTTAAAATTTGTATAAATGAGTTTGGTTGCTCCTGCTACTAACAGCAGTTATTAGATGACTTTGACTGTGGCTGGCAGGTCAAGTGTTAATAAAAATCAGTGCCTTTTTTCCGGCATGAACCCGAGATTGATTTCCTATTTCCCAATGCATTTTATGAGATGCTACCCAGAAGGTTAGGGAATTTGAACAGCACACACAAAATGTAGTACAAACTTGCTTACAAGGTGACTACTTTAAAGGAGATGGTGGAAACTTGGAAACTATGTTAAGGTAAGTAATGTTTTTCAAAAAAAATTTTAATGTTCAAATTCCCTGAACATTTGGGTAGCACCTCGTATATTGCATTAAAATAATACCTTTTATTGAAGCTGTTCAACTGTTCTTGTAATGATATTTTCTAGTTTTGAGAAAGGTCATTAACATTCAAATAGTTCTTTGAATAATTGAACTCCTCCTCCTCCTTGTTGTTTGTGTTGTTAACACCACGTTTCAGCCAATCCATTCTTCGGCCTTCTTCAGGTGTAATATCTGAATGTGATGGGGTAAATAGAAGTTTTTTAATTTCAAAGAAGGTAACCCGATAGGGCAAGAATAAAGAAACACCCAAATCCTACATTATAAGGGTTACCTCCTTTGAAATTAAAAACTTCTGTTTACTCAATCACATTTGGATATTACACCAGAGTTCAATCGCCCAAAGAACTATTTGAATGTTCATGTAATGTAGTTTTACATGTAAAGAATAAATTATCAATACATTGAAAGCAAAATAACTACAAGATTAAAACACTTGGCTGAAACTATAATACATTGTAGAAAGTTAGTTACAAAAAGATTGTTGATGCAAAATTTTAAAGAAAAGTATGTGCACATGATTCTTTATTAAAATTGTAAAGCTTATTTGAGTTAAGAATAATGATTTCTTTTTTTTCTTTTTTTTTATTTTTTAAAAAATTTACAATTATTTGAATGTTTTGTAAATTTAGAAAGTCGACTGCAAATCTTTTAAAATTTTTTTTTTGTTGCTAATTATGTCTATTACATAACTGTAACTTTTACTCTGCTAATAGATAAGCAGAATTTTAAAACTTGACTTCATTATAATCAGGAAACATTCACATATCTTTTCAAATAAAATTAAACTGAGTATAAGAATGTATCAGGAATGTTTGCAACATTGATTCCTGAAATCTTTAGAATAAATTTAATAAAAAAAAAATTGATGTGTAGAAGACCTTCTAAATTTCGACCTTTTTAATTTTGAAATTGCCAGTTGACAAAATGTTAAGCAAACAACTTTGAAAAACTGTATATTTGCTGGTTTTCTTTATAAATCTAACCTGAACCTGTTCTGGTGAGAAGTTTGTCCTTTTGATGCTAACTTTGTCTTCCAAGCAATCTGTCTGGGGAAATTTGCTTTCACTCCTCTCAGTGGTTGTTTGGATAAGTAGACAATCCTAGATAATTATTTGATGTGTATTCCTCATCTGACACTGTGCTTTCTTCAACTGTGGACTGTAATGAATGCTACTGCTCATGTTATATTCTTCCCTATGTTCCTTCCTCAGGCATTTTTTGTGCTGAAGGAAAAGGCTGCCACAGTTGCCAGGTACTAGTAATGGCTCACTGCATGTTTCTGCTGCTGCTACATCATCTTTATCATCACCATCATCTTCACTCGCTTGATCAGTTAGTTTGACCAGGAAAGCTTGCCCTAAGGATAGAACTTAGTTGACCCTATTTAATCCTGTGTATCTTTCACTAATTTTCTCAATCATTTAACTTATTCTCATTGCTTTTACTAATATTATTTCTTATTCTCTTGTTCAATTATGACCATGTTGATTGATCTTTTATAGAGCTGAATCAAATTGATTTTATAGTGCAGTGTCAAATTGATAGTTTCTTCACACAAATACACTGTCCACAATATTTGTCCTTTGAATTTTAAGTAACAAACAATTGCATTAATACTGATGTTTGCTTCTCGGAGCATTTCAACTTATCAAATTAAAATTCCAAATATCAGTTATAGAACATAAGGCGTTGAAGGGGAAGGTTGTTTTTCTAGTCTTTTGTTTTCACTCTAATTTCAAAAACCATATAAATAAATAATTTCTCTCTAACTTCCATAGTTTTAGGAAACTGTAGCCACAAATATTTGTAATTGGTGAAATTTAGCCTCAACAGAAAATAAACTTACTTACTCTCAGCCCCTCCTAATGAATGATATCAAAGTACCCACTGTTAGCATGACATCTCCCTCTTACTCTCCCCTCCTATCTATGAACAATACAAAATCCCCAGTCACTCTGCAATTAAGCAGCTTTTCATCAGCACCCAGTGGATTCAGCTGAAAAGGCAGACACAAAAAGAATGTCCATTTTAGCATGAATTTACATTTAGCCATTTTTAAGAAAAAATCTGAACTTTTTTTACATTTACCCTTTCAGGTGCTTAATAATGGAACATATATATCCTAGCAGTCATAGAAACATTGGGATATATATGTCCTAGGAGTTTTGAAATGGTTAAGCTGATCAAATTCTATCGGATTCTAGTTTATACTTCAGCTTGGACTGATTTGACACCCACATATGATATTTCTTTCTACATTGGGTTCACATATAAATAATGTTTTTGTTAAATGGTCCTAAAATATGAACAATGAGACAAATCCTTTACCTGACAGTGTGAAGTAAATAGGTGGAATAATCTTTAAAATAATATGCTATGAGCAGCTTTTTAAACTCCTCAAATTTTTTTTGCCAAAGATTAATATTAAAAAAGAATTCTAATACTTTTAATTTGATGGTGTTGATTCAGGTGTTTGTTTTTCTGTTGGCTTTAACCTCTATCATCATGAAAATAAATTAAATAGTTCTTGGTACTACTACTACTCGGTTCCTAATTTGTTTCTCCTCACTTACATTTTTATTATTACTTACCAATCCCCCCCACACAGCCAACTTCTTTCAGGATGAAAGTTGGAAATCAATACCTCAAAGAAAAAAATTAGTATTGTCTTTTTCATATACAAGATTATTAAAATGACCATCAGTGGAAAATATTGACCTCTAAATAATTTGTTCTTAGAACAATTCTTCAGTGTGTCATCTTAAGAATTAATGCCAAGAGAAAGGCACTGATTTATGGATTTCAAAATACCAAAAATAATTGCCAGACATTGTTTAAATTTTTCTAATATTTACATTTAACAGCCAAACATTTTAATCCTGAAAGTGGAAGGGAGAATTGCTTGTGACACACTCTAAGAAACATTTAACCAAATGTAAATGCACTAAGGTAAAGAATCACTTTGACCGGAAAAAAAATTTCTGGATTTTAAAAAAATGTGTTTTATTTCAGAAAAATTCATTGGGTATCCATATTTTCAAATTCTTGAAAAAAATGTTTGTATTTGGCCTGTGATTCTTGTAGACATTTGTTGCTACAATTTTTAGGCAAATTCTTCCTGGATTTTGCTGATTTCTTTACATCAAATGTTGCTCTAATTTTTATGCTGATTCCTTTGCTTTTTACTAATCCGTTCTCTGGTTGTTTGGATGTTTTAATGGAAAATCTGATTTACAATTAGTGTTTTGTTTATCTTTCATTTTAAAGTAGTCACAATTCCAGTGAGATGTTTTTCAACCCTTTCAAGACTCCTGGCACATATATATCCCAGCAGTCATGGAAACCTTGGGATATATATGTCCTGTAGATCTATTTTAGAAGTCTATTGTGACATTTTAATTTGGGCATTAAGCACCTTAATAGGTTAGTCTTGAAAGGGTTAATGAATAAACATTGGAGCATTCATTGATTTGTTTTTTTTCTTCATTTTTTAACTATTTCAATTTAAAACTAAATATTTAAAGCAATTTTAATTTTGTTAAAAGATTGTCTTTTTATTCATTCATCAACAATTAAGGTCTGTTTTATTTTTGTTAATTTTACTTATTTCATAATCACTACTTGCAAACATTTTGATTTGATATTAAGGGTAGCATAAAACCTTTTTTCATCCTTTCATTTAATTTTGAATCAAATGCAAATAAAACTTAGTACTTCCTTAAAATTCTGCCCCAAACAATTTGATTTTTCCACTTGAGTCATTTTAGATGAAATTGTATTTTGAGAAAGATGTTTATATTGCCTTTTTTTCTTTTTAATTGAAACTCAGAATGTAAGTATGGCCCTGTTCCTAGCATCATCTTGAAAATAAATGCTAAACAAATTTCATTTAAAGCGTTATAGCCTATTATTATGTTGTTGATGATGATAATACTTTTGAGCAATTTCCATTTTTACCTAGATAAACTTAGGTGGGGGATTCTAGTTTTGTTTTGTTTTTTTTTGTTTTTTTTTTTTCATTATAAAGGAAGCTCTATTTGAAGACTTCTTTTTCAATTAATTAATTACTAGAAATACATTTTGTCATTGGTTAATTTTAGATCTGAATCACAATATAAAGTTTTAAGTCCAAATTTATATAGCAAGTTAGTGTCAAATTTTGAAGTAACTGTTTCAGACAGAAACTCAAATTACAAGTCTAAGAAAACACATTGTCTTGTAGCTGTTATTATGAGAAATATTTATTTTGTGATCTAAAGTCTGAATATTTTATTCAACTGAAAATGACTGATGCTTTAGATGAAATGAGTTGTGCTTTTTAGTTTAGGAATTTTCCTTGTTGATGTAATGTGTCTGTGGGGATCCATGACCAGTGCTCAACATAGCATCTTTTTATCCTGCACCTTTCCCTATCAATTGCAATGCACAATTGCACTGGAAATATTTCAAATCATAATTAAATTCTATCCAATTGAATAGAAAGTGTTTAGTTGGGCTCTATAAAATCACATTGATTCTACTCTATAAAATGTGGATTATTTTGGTTTGTAAAAGTTTCTAATGATTTGTTAGTGAATCAAAATAGTCAAGAGTCATTCATTTTCTCCCCCCCATCTTTTCTTCTTCACAGCTTTAAACATTTCTTGTTCCAAGTCTTTTCCTTTTCTTCAACATACACTTCTGTTAGTTCCACTCCAAATAAAATTTTGGGCTTTTGAATCCTGCTAATTTTGATTTCAAATTTTGATGTTATAAATTGAGGGTCATAATTATTGCTCCCTGTAATTTGTTTTATAGATTCTGAGAAAACTCCTGAGATTGTCATTCAGTTGATTGAAAAGAAAAAAAATACATTTTATTTTAGTAGTTTCTAATGATCTGAAACTAGGAGAGTTGGCCTCTCTGCTAAATAATTTCTATTAAATTTTTCTCCTTGTCTTTTTTTTTTTTTTTTTTTTTTTTTTTTCCCAATAGAAACTGGTTCACAATTTTTCTTAAAAAATATATCTCTAAACTCTGTTAAACAAGTGTTGAGGGAATTCTATCATTGTTTTAAATATTTAATACATTTTAAATTCTTTTCAACATGAAACATGAGTAACATGAGTTTGCTCATCACACAAATTACAATTGATTATTTAAATGAATACAAATCATTTCATTTTTCATATTTGATTAAATGTTTATTTTAAATTATAATTTTTCTAAACAAAATGTTTTTTTTTTTTTTGCTTATTTTAACTGAATCAAGTCTGTCATAATGCCATTTTTATGAAGCACCAGAATTAAACTCACTATGAATGGCTTCTGAGACCGGATGCTAACCTCTGCATAATACTAAGTACTACTTTTGTTAACCATTAATAATTTTTGACTAGTATTTCTTTCATCTTAATTTTAGTTGCTTTCCATCGCAACTCCTCAGACTGTCAGTCTACGGCCGTTAGTAGATGACGTGGATCGAGAATAAACGATAAACTCTCGGTGAGACTCAAACTCACACCCCTTTTGCCTCAGATACCCACTGCTCTGTTGCTTGAGCTATGCAAACCCTATGGCTGACAAAAGATCAAATCTAACCATATAGACTTACCTTTCAACCCCCCACCCAACCCCGATCACTCAGTGCTATATTTGTTGTTTTTACATACACTAGTAGTATTAGTAGTAGTAATACTATCTTGATTTTATATTTGGATTTTCTTTCATCTTAATTCAGCTGAAGAGATATGGGATTTCTGGGTAAATTCATCTTGAGTGAAGAGGAAATATAGGAATAAATGTGGAAAAATAGAGGAATTGGAGGAAAATTAAAGAAGTTAGAAAACTAAAGCCAAAACCTAATGAATAAAAAAAATAATTTTTAAAATTGACCAAAATATTTGAAAATTTAATGATAGGAATCACAAGTAGGAGGATTTATCAGAACATTTCCTTGATATATACATGAGATGTATCAACAGTTTTCAAGTTTTATAGTTAAACATAAATTCTTCTTTGAATAAATTTTGTTATGAATAAATATACAGGATTCTGATGCAATTTTGTATTTGGCTGTGTTTGCAAACAACACTCTCTGCATACTTATTTGCTTCAATGTACATTAGTGAAATCTGTTGAACAATTCAAAAGGCTGTTGTGTATTACTCTTTAATGATAGTTTTATGTATCTTTCTTGAATCTGCCTTGAATTCCAATTGGAAAATCTCTGCTGTGCACCTGATCAAGTGTCTGGCTCTCACCTTCACTCGAGCTTTTTTTCTTTTTAGAGACATGTGTAAGGGGAAAAACAAAACAAAAAAAAAACCTTTGCTTTTGTCTCCTTTAGTGTTATAATTCTATTCCAGTTTCTCGGTTTGTGCATGCTTTTTTATATAATGACATCAACAATGAATCTTTCTTTCTTCATCTGATGCATAATTTACCTACAGTGCTCTCTCTCTCTCTTTCTCTCTCTCTCTCTTTCTCTCTCTCTCTCTCCTCCTCCTCTCACAAATTCCTCCATGATGCCCATTTGAATACAACAAATTCATTCCTACCAGTTTGAGTTATACCTAAACTTTATTTAATGAATCTTTCATGTAAAAAAATATCTTTTCTGTGCATATCTTTTCAATCAGTCAAATAATCAGTTATCAAATTGATCTTTATTGGAGGAACACTCTATTTGAATTGTTATTAAGCATTTACACATAATGTTTTGTTTCTTCTGTTGCGATTTGGTTTATTTTTAAAATACTTTTGGTAATTGATTTTTGTAAGTTTTCATTTTTTTACTGGAATACTAAGTTTCTCTTATTTGGTAGACATTAAATACACATTTTCATTTGTAGTTTTATTTACTCTTGATTCTATCTTATTTTGATGTTTCTGTTAAACTTCACTGAATGCAAGCTAAAACAAGTTTTAAAATCCATCAAATATGTACTTATAAAATAAAAGCCCCACAAAACTTTATATTTTAACCAGTCTATAATTGGTTTTGAAATTCTTTTAGAAATGCTCTTCTCTTGTTCTTGCACTGTTTTTTGTTTTTTTAGTCCTTTGTTCATTTTTGCCTCCTTTTCTTTTTCAGTCCCTGCATTGATACCTTCTCGCAGCGTGTCGACTTGCAGTGACTTTAGCCTTGCAAGCACCAGAAGTCCTACCACTGAGGAAGATGGGGCAGAATGTTAGACCAACAACCACCATCATTGGGCAACATGGATTCCTTGTCAGTCATATCACTTTGGATTCGGATGCTCACAATACTTCCTCTTCATAACGACTAACAAAATAATAACAAACGAGTTATATAAAAACCAGGTTTTATGGCAAAATATTCATTACATTTTTTCAGCTAATTAGATGGTTAATTCTTTTAAATTGTCAGTCTTCAGGATGCTCTTTACTTCAATCTAATCTTTATGCAGTCGCAAATCTCCTGTAGTTACTAATTCTAGCAATTTGGTTCCTTTCAATTTTGCTTGATTTAGGTTTTCCAATTATGGTGGTAAGGGTGGCAGTGAGGGAGGGAAAAGTAACTTGGTATACTTAGTAAATATTTTAGACATCTTAAAGCTAAATTATACTACTTTGCTAATTGTTTTTAATACCCAATATCTTTGTTGATAGTAGAATTAAATTTCAGGTTTCTTCCACTCCTTCCTCCTCCTCTTACCACTAACATTTTTTTATGATCATTTCTACTTTAAACTCCTTCTATAAATAATTGTTATTTTTTTTCTGGGGTTTCATCAACTTTCCTTTTGAAGTTACTCATGATAAATCTGCATAGGTTCTGCTTAAGTTCACTTAAATTTTCAAGAAAACCTCTCCATTGTAAGAATTGTTCTCATCTCCAAATCTCACAGGAACGCATAGTCACTGAATCGCATTCCTATTCAATTAAACTTTCATTTGGCTTCCAGCACTCTAAAGCCCATAGAAAAGCTGTTAACCAAGATGAAACCTTAAACACTTGCATTATTTGTTTTATGCTTTTGTGAGTTTGATAATTCAATGAAGCATTTTGTATTTTTTGTATTTTCTGTTATTTCTTTAGTAAGAATTGTTTTGATTAAAAACTGATAACTAAGTTCATAACTACTTAAATGCTTCACTCATCAGTTATTAACTCCATTCTTTGCAATTGAAGTTTGCAAATAAAAAAAATCATGCAATTATTTAACCAAATGAATCTATGTTTAAGGCGCCAACTTTCATCTGGACATTTTAAAATTACAAAAAAAACAAAAAAAAACAATGTAATGCTCGGAGGCTGGAGGATTTTTTTTTTAAATTTTTTTTTTTTAAAATTCATTGTTATTAAAACGAAAAAAATTTTTTTTTTTCTAATTGTTAAAAAAAAATCCAAAAATATTCAATTAATATGGGACAATCATTTGTAGATCTTCTAGTTAGTTCCCATTGCCTTGTAAGAACTCCTCAGTAGAAATTTCCTGTTTAAACTTATATTTTTTATTTATCAACAAATTGTTGATTGGCTTGTTCTTAAAATTATTGTTATTTGTTGAATTTCCATTTTTAGATGATGGCTATACATTTGTTTTAGCTGGGATTTTACATTTTC
>VCCN01005986.1:7779316-7792383 GCA_006491835.1 Architeuthis dux | reverse complement strand
GGCAGTTTTGGTATCATCGAGGGACTCAAATCGTGTTCCTTTCAGGCGTTTAAGCTTTGGGAACAAAGAAGTCTGAATGGGCAAGATCAGGGCAGTAAGGTTTCACAATGAAATTCTTGTAGGCAGCCCTTGCTACCCTCGACGACTGAGCAGGTGCATTGTCATGATGGAAAAACATTCCTCAGTTCAACTTACCTGGCTATTTTCTCGCCAATGCAGTTTTCAATTTTCTTAAAACTTCTTCTAAAAGTCCTTTGATAAAATCTATCAAGATTACCTGTTTCGAATCCTAAAAAAACCATGAATCCTTTTTATGTACGCACCCTGACGAGACAAAAACAAGTGTATTAATGGGAGAACTTGCCTGCATCCATCCAATGATCCAAGGGACATGTTTAAACTCGTTCTGTTTGGAATATACTCGTATGAACATTAGTAGCAATACTTTTTAACTGACCCTCATATATACACGCACAAGAGGGTAAAAGTCTGTACTGCATTCTGTTCACGCATACTGTTCAAATTCTCCAAACCTTTGAGTAGCTCTATATAATGTCAGGTCGAAAAAAACAAAACATTTTCTAGATGTAAAGTTATGCACTGTTTTTCTCTCGGAAAAATGTGGGCGCGTCTTATTTGGTCTGCTTAATTTCTTGCCCATTATTCGTTTCTGAAAATAAAAAAAATAAAAAATCCAAATAGTTTTGAAACTGAGACATTTCCAGATTCTTCATCATGATTCAACAGGCGTGGGGGTGGGGGTCTGGTTCTAGGTGCACAAGATAGAAATCTCGCACACGTCAGTACTTGACCTTTAATGCCAGGCAGTGACATCTTTTATTAGGGAGAATAATATTTTCTAAAAATATTGAATCGAGAAAAAAAAACAACGTTAGAGCATGCCTTTGATCAGAGGAATCCGAAGTAATGTTTATTTATGGTATACCGTCACCCCCTCCTCGTTGACATGTAGGTTTATTGCTGTTTGAGTATAACAATAGTTCGTGAATGAATGGTTTCGTTTTTACAAGTAATTTCTATTCTACACGATTCATTGCTTCTTTCAAGGTGGGATGTGTTCAGGGTCCGTACATGAGTTTGGTTTTACACCGGCAGGACACGATGGGGCTCATTTCTAGTAAATTCGGCAACTTCAAACAGGTGTTGATTCTATTCTCGTAGAAGTTCAATTAACATCGACTTTGAAGGATCAGCTTGTCATGCGGATGAGCGAAGTGCACGCGTGGGAAACCCGGAAGGCGATCTGACTTAGTCAGACAGTGGTCCAGAATATATTGACACCAGTGGTCATTATTCACTGACCCACTGCGCACAATTGGTTATTCATTTTCTCGAAAAACCCAGTCACCAGATAACGATTTGACGAACGAGTCCTTTTTTTCCAGCGTTCCCAGAAACATTTCCCCTTTCCAATCTTTAGCTATGTGGGGACAAACAACACTTAACAAAAATGGCATTCTGTATTCTTAGTTGATGATGGCCTTTCCCAAACTTTAGCAGCTTCGTGTTGATAATGAAACATGGTCCATGTCCTAAGTGTAGACCCAGGCGTCAACCTGGCCGGACCCCTGAGGAATGGGGACTACTGGATTTTAGTTGAGTTAATTGCAAGTTCGAATCTCCAACTCACCATGTGTCGATTATTTTATTTTTCAAACTTCAGTTTTAACCTCGTTTTAATTTCTTTATTGTTCCACGAGGCCTTTTGTGTCACCTATTTAACGAAGAAATGTTTATTTATGGTATTGTGCTGAAAATAGAGGTGTATATTAATGATTTTTATTGCAGGACTTTGTGCCTTCTACGTATGAATTCTGCTGATGAATGAATTATCGCTTTTACCAGGTTAGTTAGGGCACCTTGGGTGTATTAGGTAGAGAGTCAGCAGATATAGAAACGAACGTTCACTTTGGGTCGAATATAAAACATTTACATTATTTTATTCATTTTATGGCAACGAGAACTGTTCCTTTTATGCCATATTGCCAGTCCCAAGCCCGGATAAAGGAGGTGGGTAGAGTGTGAGGCTACTGAAAGCGCAGCAGCATCAGCATCAGCTAGAGATCACTCCAGCGAGAGCCTGGTTTGGAAGATTCCTCTTCAGAAAGGCGCATGACGAAAAAAGCAAAAACCAGAATAGGGACCTGAAACATCAGAACCCTGTTTGAGAGCTGAAAGGACCGGAATCCACAGGGGAAACGAAGAGAAGATTAGTCGAATGTGAGGCTTCCAGTTCTCCGGTGTTTCTAAGGAACTACTAACAGATGGTAACCATGTCGGTTGATGAGCCAAACTCAAAAAGAGAAAGAAAAGACTACACCAAGATTAATGAGGAGTACATTGCCTCCAAATTGTGAAACCGGTAGAGGAACTTAGATTAAAACTCAACAGCAGGCAACTGTGACAGAAAAATGTGCAACACCCAGGTGAACCTGACACGTAGGAGCCATTGTGGAAAGTCTAAGTGTCTCTACTTACCGAATTTTAAGTAATGTTGACGTTAATAGTTGGGAGTTGATAGAAAGTACGTGGGGTAATCTGATCGCCGACATACAACACGAAATGACAATGCAAATATAATACCTTCTTTGGAAGAAGGAAGTGGATGTGTCTGGGGTGGAAGTGATATCGCAAAATAAAGATACAAGCGCTTTGTCATTGAAACATTTAATCATACCTGTCAAGTTTCAATGTTGAAAATGAGTGAAAGAGAAAATAGACTATGAAGATGAAAAATATGTTCTAGACGTTATAAAATATTAAAATTCTAAAACATTCAAAATTTTAAAAAACCTTAAAATTTATAAATTAACATTTTTATGAACGTAGTTCCGCCTTATGTATTGGTGTATGCCTTCTGTTGACCAACAACACGAATTCCCTAAATAAATCTAACACTTTTTATAAAATGCGTGAGAATTTTCCTTTCATGCGTGTGAGTGTGAGAATGCATCAAAATGCGTGTGTCTCGGAAGGTATGTTTAATATATCCCGATGGTAGTCTTACTAGCATTTATATTTCTTATTCATAGATTTCAAGTTTTATGTTGTTTAATCATTTAATACAACCCGTGTATGTGTGTGTGTGTGTGTATGTAAAAGCGCCGGTGTCTCTCGTCAGTTTCCGATTTTCCACAGAAGAGAAACATTCTTCTTCTTTTCCTCTGCTTTTTCTTTCTCTATCTCTTTCCCTCTCTTTTTTTAAGCATCGTTTTACCAGTTGAAGACGTCATCAATGTGGTTCAATTACCGACACAAGGTGAGACTGCCAACCACTACGCGATGACTACCTCAAAATTTAAAGCTCACGCAAAAACGTTCTCTGGGCGGATAGTTTTAGTTTAATAGAAACTTTTAAAATCCAAGATATCTCTGCCGTTGAAAGTTGGCCCAAATCGTTAATGGGGTTGGATAATCACAGTTGAAAAGATCTGGGACTAAGTAGAGTGTTGAAGGGACAGGGAAGAGTTAAGAGTAACTAATTTCAAACTCGTGATAAGCCAAATACTTGTAAAGGTCACAATGACTGTGCGCTCTATCCTCAACACATTTCATCCTGTCTAACAAGGGCATTTGCCGTAGAACCATAATTAGCAAGATTCGCTAATGTAGAGAGTTCGATCCTTGATTAAAAGGCACATCGGAGTGGTGGTTAGCAAGATGGTCTCGCAGATAATTTCTACACACAGGAACGAGTTCGATCTTCAGTGGGTTCCCTATACTGGTTGCTTTGTGCCAGACTAAGATAAGCTATACTGGTTGCCTTGTGCAAGACTAAGCCCATTCCTTCAAAATTCAATTGCCTCGTGCTACGTATTCAGTTGCCCGAAAAGTTCGTTCTGTGTTTGTCATTAGATGGCATTAAGAGCATTTAGTTTTGCAGTGGTTCCCTCACCGGACTGTCACTTTCTGATAACTGTAGATACACATGTTGCAAACGAACACACGTATGGCAGCCTGTCAGCTCATTGTCAACGAAGAGACGACAAACAAAAGTGATGCAAAATACACACACGCATACATGCCACAAATACAAACATATGCGTGTATGTGGCATGTGAGCGTAAGTGTATGTGTGTTGAAAAGTGACATGCGTGTCAGAACTCACACGCATCGTGTGTGTGTGTGTGTGTGTGTGTGGAATGTGAGCTTAAGTGTATGTATGCGCCAAAAATGCGTTTTAAATCTTTTCGTCTCAACAAGCTTCAAGACCCTTAGAATTTTTCCGAAAATTGTTGTTTATCTTAATTTTAGTAGCTGATATGCCCTGAAACGCAATTTCCAAATTTGGGAAGACAGTCATCTCAACAAGATCACATACAATACGGGCCCGGGCCTACTGCCGGATCTGCACGGCCCTGGTCACGACCCAAATGAGGATCATAAGGTTGCTCCTGTGGGGTTGTAAAAAAAGAACAAACATTAATTTTAAAAAAGAACGAAAAGAAATGTTAAAAGTAAAAAGAAGTGAAAATATATTTACAGCACAATCATTGGGACTGGAGGAAAATAGTTTTGTATGAAAAAGCATCTACAAATGTATGAAAACACCTGACGTATATTCTAGTCCGTCCGAGTCCAATTTCAGTAAGATTTATTGGATGAAACTAAATGAAGAAACACTGAAATTATGTTTTCACCCTGAGCGACCCTCAGGCTCCAAACAACTCTGTGTTCAGAGTCACAACCTTAAAAGTTTGGGAAACACTGGTTTTAACTAACTCCATTAAAACAAGATTTTGATTGTATTGTGTGCATTTTTTTAAATTACAAAATTTGGTGTATTTTTATTTATTGATTATGAGATTAAAAATGGAAGAAAATAAGCATTATCTTCGCCATGTTATGGTTTTTTTTATTTTAAGAAAGGTAAAAATGCTACTCAAATATAAAAAAACAGATCTGTGCAGTTTATAGAAAAGGTACTATGAAAGATCGTAGATGTCAAAAGTTATTTGAGAAGTTTTGTGGTGGAAATTTCTCGCGGAACGATGCTCCGCAGCCAGATAGATCAGTTGAGGTCGATAGCGATCAAATCGATACATTACTTTCGACACGGGAGCAGCCAACATACTCAACATATCCAAATCAAGTGTTGACAATCATTTGCACCAGCTTGGTTATGTACTTTGATGTGCGGATTCTACATAATTTAACAAAAAAAGACGCCAACCCTCCTGGACCAGATTTCCGTGTGCGATTCGCTTCTTAAAGGTGACGAAGTGAATTGTAACGCTAACGGGTAGTAGAAACTTTACAAGAACATGGAACACAAGAGATCGTGAGGTAAGCGAAATGAACCACCATTAACCGTACTTAAGGCTGGTCTTCATCCAAAGTAGGTGATACTGTGTATGCGGTGATCCGGGTGGGAGTTGCGTCCTACACTCAGACCTTCCGCCCCCCCCCCTACACTCAGAAGCCCGGAAGCCGGCACGTGACGAGCGCCAACTTTGAAATGTGTCTCTTACTTCTCAGACCAGCGTCACAAGACAAGAGGTGCTGAATGGCGTTCTCCCCATATGGTCCCCTTTTCACTCTGGTTCTCGGACTGGGTAGGATCGGAGAACCAGCAAAACATATTTTCCTAATAAGCCCATTTTCAGCCATAATGTAAGTACCTTATTTTCACCCCCCCCCCCCACACACATAAAAACATTTTATTTACAGCATCACAAAACTCTCACGAAAACAGGAATAAACACTCGCATACCGTCATACGCATACATTCACATAAACATAAAAATGTTGATTGTTTGAATGAATAAATGTTCATTTCTTTCTAAAGGTTTGTTTCATTGTTCGTTGTTTGCTGCTGTTGCTTTGTTCACGACCTTCATGAGGTCATTTTATCCTTTTCGCTAAATCCTTTAATATGGAGAAATTACCCAAATCATATCGATCGGAGACTTTAACCCTCACAAAAACCGCCATCCCACCCTCCATCCTCCTCCATATGTATACGGTGGGGTTAGAAGGAAATCCTCAACTATGAGCTCTTTCCGGAAAAGCAAACGAGTGCTCCCAATTAGACCAACTGGAGGCAGTAATTAACGAAAAGCGTCTGTCCAGAATTAGAAAAGGTTTAATATTTCATTCGGTGACCTGGCAAAAATTGTTACATTTTGGCTAGGAGGTTTTCAGCCACATTCACCAGATATCACCTTTGGATTACCATTCATTCGGGCCATAACAGAACTCTCTTAATGAAACAATTTCAATTTCCCGGAAGACTGCAAAGGGCACATAGATCAGTTCTTTTCTCAGAAAGATAAAACATTCTGGGAGGATGGAATTATGACAGTAGAACAAAACGGTACATCTGCTCAGTTCAATAAATTTAATGTCGAAAACAACAACAACAAAATGTAAACCGAACGACAAATATATATAAATTAAAAAAAGTAAAAATATCTATAAAATAATGTTATTCATTATAAAAAGGCTTCCCACTAAAAAAAACAAATAAATAAATGAATAAATATGTTTCAGTCATGTTAAACACGCTGTAGGAGAGAACGATGCTAGTTGCATACAGGGGCAAGTTGATACACTGTCATTAGTTCAATAAGTGATGACAGATTGCGCTGAGCTTCTCGTCGTGTTGCAGATGATGGAAGGCACGTCGGACAATGTAGCTGACGCCAGACACATATAATTTGAGAAAAGTAAATTTACAAAGAACCAGTTGTCCGGGGGTTGGGATTGGCCAAGCATCATCGTACGCGCTTCGTGATAACGAAACGATCCCCAGGCAGACAGGCGGAGCCGTTTCGCCCGGCCTTGTCCCCACTAATGAGCATTTAAATAGGACCAGAAGTCTCTAGGTGAATTTATGGACATTTTCCTCCGTAAAAGGCGACCCCAGATTTGATCGCACCGAAGCCGGGGTCAGAATAACTTGACCTTATGACTCCAGGGTTAATCCAAAACACGTGTTCAGCGCACGCACACATTTCTTGGCCCATATTAAGGCACCACGAGACTCCACCAGGGCAGTCTCGCAAAAATACCCTCCAAGAGCCTACGGTTTCTCCTCCTCCTCCAACGCCAAAGCCCCAAGACAAGCTAGAGACTCAAACTTTTGTGCTCTAGTTCAATTCGTCTTGAACTAGATAGCCTCTCCAAACAAGCTTCATGAACCCATTCCTTCTTTGTAGCAATCGAGTGATTGTGCGTTCAAATGCTGCGTATGTTATTTACGATGTTTTTACCGTGTATATGTATTTGTGTATTTCGCCTAAGTCACGGCCTTATAATCGTATATGCAGTTTTTCTGCGTTCAAGCGTAAACGTTATGTATGTCGATTTACGATGTTAACCGTTTATATGTATTTGTGTATTTTGCCTAATTCACGGCCATATTATTGTATTTGCAGTTTTCACGTTGTACTGAACGTAAAGTTGTACCAAACGTTGTACTGAACGTAAAGTTGTACCAAAGTTGTGCTGAACGTAATGTTGTACTAAGAACGTTGTAATAAAGATCGTTTATGTACACCAGTAAGAAGCGTTAAACCTTTTCCTCCTCCACGATACGAGCCGGGCTGTAGTTACAGACAACGCTCTACAAAACTAAACAAAAAAACAATTTTGGACCCTTTGAGTATTCTGGCCACTACGAAATTTGTTATAGACCTTGCAGAAACCATAGCTCAATAAAACTCGCTTGATTATCTGAAACGGCTGTCTTTATGCTTGATTTGTGTGTAGACTCTGTTTTCCAGGAATGTTATGGCCTAAATTACAAAAAGAAACAGGCTTAGGCATTGCGGCCAAGTCCAAAAAAGATGCAACAAAAAGCGTTACACGGCTAGAAGAAAGAAAAGAAAAAAAGAGCAACACCTGCCAAAATAACCTGGACATTAAACAGCTCCAGAAGTCTGCTGTAAATGGGAGAAAGAGAAAGGCTACAAAAGATTGTTGTGGTCAAACTCTGCCGCAGAGGAGAAATGGATGCCGTCTATTAACTGTAAAGATTAGGCCCATGTGGAATGTACAGATGGGGAAGACTCTTTATGCCACCTCTGTGAATGAGAGAAATTTTGTTCTTTTTGTTCAATATTTATAATAAACATTATAAATATATTTTACAGAAAAAAATTGTTTTTATGTTATTTTCTGAAGCTTTTGAATGGGAATTCGTTTTTTAAAAAATTATTTATTAGTAACAACGTACCTATGCTATATAACTACATGTCCAACATATGGGGCAAGTTGTAGACAGTTACCTTGAACGACAGTTTCTGTTATATCTCGAGAATGAAGCAATTTTTCTGTTTGGTGTTTATGAAAATAAATATATTGACCTTCACACAGCAGAAATGTCTTCAAGCTAGCTTTTGTAGTTTTTTTTATAGGGGTGCCAAATAATAAAATCGTAACAATTAGCTCCGCTCTCACATACAACAAAAACTGCTTTAAATATTAGCAATTGAAAGAGTTATTTCCCTTGCCTCCCATTTTTTTTGAGCTAACAAGCTATAAACTAAAGTAAGGGAAATAACTCATTTAATATCCGAAAAAATTTGTAGGGATGTAGCTGCGACGCTTGAATTCCATCCAATTTAAATAACAATTCCTGAGGCTGCAAATCAATTCTTGATGTAGGATAAGTGCTTAGAACGATATATTTATTTAAGCTTATCCTAGTCTGGTACAAGGCCATAATTGTTGGGTATCCAGTTAGTACTATAATCGTAATAATCTGCAAGTTTGCAACGACGATGATTGGACCCAAAATTGAATCAATTGAATGGAACACTGTCAGCAGGCGATCTGCTTCCGCGTTTCATTTTTAGATTTTGAACTTTTCTTTTTTTCCTTTTTCCTTTTTCTATTTTGTATGAATTTTCGTATTTATTTTTATTTTTAATTTTTAAACATCATGCGACTTGCGCCATTTTTAACGGAAGTGTGAAAATTTCACACCTGCGCAGACCCGATGTTAAAAATGGCGCATAAATAAAAAGAAATAAGAGAATTCATGAAAGAAAATTTTTAAAATGAGAAAAAAAAAATTCGTATTTAAAAAAAATAATTAAAGATGGAAATTAAAAAACAGAAAAATTTCGTTTTTAAAAAAGGCACCATGACGTAACGTGAAGTAATGTCGATGAAGTGTCAAAATGTGTTCTATTCAATTGATTCAATTTTGGGTCCAATCATCTGTCATTGTGCCGTTTGGTTGTTTTTTTTTTAATCTGCAGAATTGTTTCGATTCTTTTGCCATGAAAAAGGAAGAAATTTTGAGCTCAAAATGTACCATTGGCTTAACATAACAACAACATAAAGGGAGGGAGGGAGGTATGGAGAGACGAAATCTTTGTTGGGCTAGTCAAGATGCTTGAACGATGTTTCACTGTCTTATAACACTGAATGTCACCAACTCTGTGTGTGTGTGTGTGAGAGAGAGAGAGAGAGAGAGAGAGAGAGAGAGAGAGAGAGAGAGAGAGAGAGAAGAAAGTAATGGGTCAACTAAAACGAAAGGCCAATAAAAAAAAGCGAAAGATAATTATGCGTGCCTTTATTATTGAAGCCAATCTATAGGGTTGTCTAAAAATAAAATAACCCTACTTCGAGCTAATACACTTGAGGGAGGAGGCAATAGGATTGGGATTAAATTATCGGTAATTGATCACATAGAATCTACAATAAAAGAAAAATGCAGAAATTATCATCTAGGCAAGAACAACTTTTATAATATTTTGGAATTTCAATACGAAAATAAATAGCGATAATTAATATACTATGGTTAATTTATGATTGCTTACAATATGTATTTAGCTATACATGTGTGAGCAGATAATGTAGTGAATTTGATATCTGGTCGAATCTGCAGCAAGTGGTGAGGGAAAGGTGACTTCCGTATCAACTGCGACATTCCTAAAGGACGGGAGGAAGGACATAGACGGCCACGTAGTCTGAACGGGTTAACTCTGCGATGCTGGGTGAAGAGGTTTTAGGCGTGTGTCGTGGTTTTGCATGATTTGATTAGCCCCCCCCCCGCCCCCTCCTGACAAGGATGAATTTGATCGGACGGAAAATCGTATCAAATTTGCATTTGATTCTCCTAAACAAGTGTTCCAAAATAAGGAATATAACTGGCAAGGGAAAAAGCTGGCAGTTATATATATGTTTGTTGTGTGGGTGTAACGTAATCCGACAGAATGGTAGAGGTAATTTGACAATGTGGAAATGAAAGATTGAGAAAAGCGTGTTACTTCTCGAACATATTTATTATCATGATGAAGATAAGCCTTGATGCATTTCGATGAGTTTCATTCATCTTTTGCAGTGCAGAAAAACTCCAGTATGTGCGATCCACTCCTGTGTATGTACACACATTTCATCAGAGCTGATGACCTATTTTACCTATCTATCTATTTTAACTATATTCTATGTGGTTTAGGAGTTATGGGTCCTTCAAAGAGCGTGTGTGTGTGGGGGGGGGGGCTTTTTAGAGGGAGTTGCTAAATGTTTGGCCGGCCGTAAAAACTGAACTACGGGTGTTAAAATAAAAATTCCAATGGATTATATTCAGTTGATGTATTGCCTTGTTTAAAACAGAGTTTAAAAGCATTAAATACTTTTCTGGTGATCAAAACATTACATTAAAAAAACCCAAATTGTATGTGTTTTTTGAAAGCATGAAAAGTAACGTAGTCAGTTGAAAAAATAGTTCAATTTTTGCAGAATTATAGTTCAATCTATCCACTTTCCTTACCTAAAAATTGAAAAAGCCCTACTCATATCTAACTTGGCCAAACTGTTACATTTCAGAGAATTTTGTTCAGAAGAATTCCAACCGAGTATCTGAGTATCAATAAATTAAAGCATTATAACCCTTAACTCACCAGGTAATACCTTTTCTAGAGACAAATCAACTCAGAAAATTTCGGCTGTTCAGAAGTTATGACAAGTTGAAATCTGCTTAAGTTTGCATGTCGCGAGGCGCAAGCAAATTCGACCCTTCATAACTTTGGTATTTATGAAGATATATAGCCAAAATGTTGTACCCCAGTAGTTTCACACTAAACAGCTCAGTTTACAAACCATTCTTTTTATGTTTTTATGTAACATCACATTCGTTAAACTCCCATGTTTCTTTCCTGCTATTCCTTCCCTGCTAAGTGCGCCGTTAACTAGATCTCTATTTCTCTCTAATTCAGTGGTAGCAACTATTTCTCCTTTTTCATTCTCCCTAAATAGGGCTAGTCAAATCAACCTATTCTCTCATTCGTATCTCTTTCTACGAAACATGATCGTTCCCATTTTTGCATGTTTCTTTATTTCAGCCAAAAAGACGCATGCAGCATTTATTGTCTTTATTTCATATTAAACGTCTCTTTTATTTGTGTGTCTACAAATATATGCATTTGTTTAATTTCTATTCGCATGGACTTTCTATTCTTTATTCGGGTGTATGAACTGTTCTCCTTTGTTTGACTTTGAATTTACCGCGCTGAACCACGTGGTAAATTAATTGCCAAAATCAAGATGGCGTCCGCCTTCTTGTCAAAATCTCTTCTGTGACGTCACCAACCCTTACAGCCAATCAGACCCCCATTTGCATCATGTGACTTCCACGTGCGGCCTAGATTTCCCCGTTCGTGGCTCTTTGCTTCTTTCTTTCTATCCGAGGCCTCAAACTAGTAACTACTGTTATTATTAAATGAACGCATTCTAATACAGAACTCCATTTACCAGACTACATACTGGTAACCTCAATATAAGTACCCTCTCAACCTTATATAGGTATTTGGGAAAATATGTCGAATCATTTTTAATGAGTTGCAATGGAAGGGAAATAAATCGTATTTTAAGAACGGTTCCATGACAAATGCTCACACGATAAAAGTCCACACAAAAATTATTTTTCCATTTACAATTTTTCTATTGAAAAGTATAATTAAACAAAATATTCATTAGAAATCAACACAATGATGAAATTAAACGTTTGTCTTTATCAGATGATGCACCATAAATTCTTTTAGGTTCTGGTTCAAAATACTGTAAACGGACGATTTCATGGTATGCAATCTGCTAAGACGTTTAATTTCATTTATGATGAATATTTTGTTTATACTTTTTAAATAAATTAAAAAAAAAAATACTTTTTGGGGCCGTTGTATGTATTTCCAATTTCTATATCTTTTACCTACATAACTTTCACGTTTCTTGTGTGCATAAAAACATTACATTTAATAGGTGCTTTCTGGCATGCATATTCAGATAATTTTAGTTGATGTAATTTGATGTAATTTCTCTTCTTACGGAGAAATTACATCAATTAAAATTATGTTTGAAACCTTCTCCAGAGACATTGAACAGAATCCGGGAAATATAATGCAATAAAACTAAAATATTTTTTTATGGATAAATGTTTTTAAATATTTCAAAAATATTTACTGTCTATGAATAATTATGAAACGTTGTTATTAAATAAAACTGTGTTTTATTTATCAAGAAATGTAAAGATTAACAAAATCTAATTTTTTTTAATATAATTAATTCATTTTTTAATGTAATGTGAAGCAATTAGTAGATATGTGAGACCGGCTAAAAATCAATTTTCAAAGCGAAGTATTGATGACATAATGACTCTGAGTACATCTGCAATTTCTCTCACTGAGCAATAAAAAAGAACACGCTAGGCAGCACAACCTCGTTAAATCGGGTATCAAGTGACCTTTACTGAAGATAGTTTTAAATGTTCATTACTTCCCTAAAAAAAATAGAAAAATGGTTAAACACATTTTCCCAAATACCTACGTAAAAAGAATGGTTTTGTAAACAGAGCTTTTGGTTTCCGAAATATCAATCTGGATTTATGTGGGGCCTTATTTAAATGCAACAAAAATTATTTTCCATGTGGGGTTTTTGTCGTGTGGGCTTTTTTCCTGTGCGCCTTTACGTCTGTGGGCTTTTTTCTCTGGGGAAATTTCGCGTGGGCTTTAATCATTTGAGCATTTTTCATGAAACTATATATTGAAACGTTTCAATACCTTTGGTACCAGGAAAGCATACAATATCTAAAATACCGA
>VCCN01005986.1:7761128-7777757 GCA_006491835.1 Architeuthis dux | reverse complement strand
ATATATATAGAGAGAAAGAGAGAGTTGATCAGAGTAGATGATCTTTTCAATCAGTAAGCCAGTCCTAGTAGTACACTAAAAATTACGATATCATTACATTTTCTGGTATAAATCATTAACGTTTGTCAAGAATGCTCAATTGTCTTCATGTTTTTTAAATAAACATATATTCAGTGAGCATCATGGATTTTAAAACTAACAGACTGACCTCTTTAGAGTAGTGTTTTTCCTCTCCTTAGTTTAAATTTAGATGTTTCCCTCGACAACGTGAAATTGTAATTATGATCGTTGTTACATAATCATATTAATATTGCTACTGACTAATAGAGTTGCCACTGCTACTAACAATATTAATAGCACTAATACTCCAGAGAGAATTGCGTCCCCTTGGTGTGACGTCACTCACTTACACAACAACCACAGAATAATAAAGATGTCTTTTTCCTAAACCACATGCTTGTCTCGTCTCTTATCACCCATTTGTAATCCAGTCATAACTCATCTACACACTGGTCGGGGAATATTCACCGACAATGATTCACCGACAAGTTACCGACAGTAAATTACCGAATTTTATCGAGATGTAAAATTTACCGAGATCTTTAAAATTATAAAACGGTTAAGAATTTACTGGAACGAAAATATATTAAAAGATTTAGCAATCGATTGCTCATAACCTTGCTTTTTAAATAAACATATATACCAGACCTGTAACTTAAATCTGAAGTCTTTTTCACTTTTTGTGTACTGTAAATAAAATTGTTTGTTTGTGAAATAAACCTGTAACTAAAATTTTAAGTCTTTTAACTTTTCCAGTTTAAATAAAATTGTTTGTTTGTAATTTAAAAAAAAAACCTTTATCTATAACTTACACATGTGAAACTTAAATTTCATGTATCTTATTTTTTTTAGCATAAATAAAAATGTTTATTTGTGAAATTTATTTTAAAACCTTTATTGTTATCTATATAACTTACAATTGAAACTGGTTGGGTATCTTGCAGTTTAAAAACTATTTTTTCGCGTCGTAGTTTAGAGTCCCATATTATCACGCTCGTTGTGCAAAAAAGTAAGTATAAATATCTAAAATTAAATTAAAAACATTTAAATATAGAAATGACACTGAACTACGACGTGAAAGATCAACTAACGAAAACCTGTTTAAACTGCAAAGATACCCCTTAAATTTTATGTATCTTAACTAAAAAGTTAAGATACATAAAATTTAAGCATAAATAAAAACAAAAGTGTTTGTGAAATTTATTTTGTTTTATTTTATAATTTTATTTCATTTTGACCTTCTCGGTAATTTGTATATCTCAATAAATTGTATATCTCGGGAAATTGTTATCGGTAAAGTGTTGTCGTGGAATCGTTGTCGGTGAATCTGCCAGCTCCCTCTATGCACGGTCCATCAACGTACTAAAATCATGTTAGAGAGTAAGCTCTAACCACTGGACTACACCCACAAGTGCTGTTTATTCAGTTTAGTAAGCGCTGACCAGTTTAATTATAGACAAGTAATGGCTTCAAGGCATATCATATTTTTAATTGTATTTCCGCCTCTTATGGACTTCGAATTAATTTGGCGACTTACGTTCAATTGATTCACGTTTATTTTAGTTTAAGTCAAGGAGGCCTACCATAGCGCGAGGATTAACAAAATCGTCTCGCAGATCAATTCAGTAAGGTTCAGCGACATCTTCGCGCACATCCAGCGCCGACTTTACCGCGCACGACCTTACCGCGCAAGGACAACTCGGCGCACGGATAACTGAGCACATCTCAGCGCAAAAAAGACAAAAAACAAAAACAAACTGTGGAATTAAAACAATTTATTGAGATACAAAAAATATTTTTCGAGTTGAATTATTTTAGTGAATTAATTTACTTCTGTAGTTCAATTTTGATAATTGTTTGTTCGCAAGAACAAACTAAAAATATTTATTACGATACGCCGTTGTTTTCATTTTAAGTTGCTATCATCAACTTAGAAAGAAAACAACAAAAGTTGGAGTAATAATTGGTATTTTATACACAATTCATTTAATTATTGTTTACGATTTTGAGGGGGCCTACACCAGGGGCGTAGCAAGAGAGGGGCGATGTTAATGATCAGTTTGGCGAAGCTGATTTGGCGTGAGCGTTAAGGCGTCAAATCTATTTTGGCGTAAGCCCATTTGGCGACTGGCGTTTTGGAGTTGGGAAAACAAATTTTGATTGATTCATCATTCAAAGATGAAACTTTAAAAAGCCTTAAAATTGTAAATTTAAGTTTATTGAAAAAATATTTTTGTGCTGTAAATAAAACTTAAATTAAAAAAAAATTAAACGGCGGTTTTTATCTAAATTTACTCTCACATTTCAGTTTGTTTGGAGTAAATTAAACAATAAAGTGAACGTCCGAATTGCCTACGAACGATTTAATTAAAAACAAAAAACCTTTAATTTTTATTAACAATCAATCGATTTTTCATTTTACTTAAAACCAAAATAGATATAAATTTTAAGCAATTTTGCATTAAATAAAAACTTACATTTTGACATTTAATTAATTAACAAAAATAGACTTTTCAGTTCTATTTACAATAAGACGTGTTTAGTTTTTCCCCGCATATTTATTAGAATTTTAATTCTATTTAAATTAATTCTATTTTAATTGAATAAACCTTAAATTCCCTTCGAATTTTACTAATATTCATTTGAATTTTTAATTAATTAGAAAAATTAAAATCATTATTTTTATTTAGAAGTTATTAGCTACAGTCTCTTCGCCCGATAACTTCTTTTTGAATTTGGAAACAAACAAACTATTTTATTTATTTATTTATTTATTATAAAAATCAATTGTTTTTTGTGTTCGCGGGTACTAAATACTGAATCTAGTAACTGCGAACACAAAACATAATTTGATTTTTGTAATAAATAAATAATATAGTTTGTTTTCCCATCTGGCTGGGGTCCACTGCCAACTCTACCCGGTCTTATTATCACATTACCCCAAGAGACGAAGAGCCCAGCACGGTACACCGACTATCTACTGGATAATGGGATAATTTGATTTTGATCATCAAGGGATATGCAAGAATAATTTAGTAATAATCCCGTTATTGTGAATGCTACGGAACGGTTTGCTTGCCAAATCTCAAATAGGTGACGATTCAAGAACTCGATGTTAATGTCGTCCGTTGTATCACAGGTAGGATCTAATAAATATATCAAAACTTTCATTTACTCAAATAATTACATATATAATGACACAACAAATTCTTGTGATAGCGGATGAAAGCGGAACTATGATCACAGTTGTATTTTAGCACCTGCTGTATTTGAACGTAGGCAAGGATCTTCTTATCGTTACCCACTGACTTTACCGCTACCCCCACGTAACTTGAGCCATTGTCTGCACTAATAAATTAATTATTTTTGGTGGTAGGGGAAAAATTGACGATTAAGAATTGAAAATGAAAAAAGAAAAGCGACTGTCCGTGGTGAGGGCAAGCGTTACTGACAGAATAAGACTATTATAAGTGTATAATGTAAATTCATTGAAAATAATTTTGACACAGCAAATCAGGATGAAAGGAATTGCCAGTGGTCAGGAATAATTGCAAGCATAGCTGACAGAATAGAGCTATTATATACAGGGGCGTAGCTGAAGATTATTATTATTTCTTTTTTTTTTTTGGGGGGGGGGTCCCCAACATTTAGTGCAGTGGTTCCCAAACCCTCGAGGGTCCACAAAGGTATTACTAGGGGTCCGTGGGCAGACCTTTTAAAGGCCCGAAAGCTTGTGGGTAGTCGGACCTTAGCTGGAGATTTGAGGGCCCGGGCGGGGGGCTTGGCTCCTTGAGAAATTTGTTATTGTATAATGTTAGTAGAAATCCAATAGGTGAACAATTATTCATGAAGCTTTTGGGAGCCCTCCTCCATTGGTGGTCCGGGGGCGATTTAAAATTGCCCCCACCTCCTCCCTCAGCTACGACCCTGATTATATAATTCCCGATGCTTTTCATTTGTGTAAACATTTTTGTTGTTGAAAAATATTAGAGATTGAAACACGCGCTTCCGTGTCACTGGGTAACGAAGAAAAAACTTGCTTCTGCCATTTTTCCTTAGACACCTTTTCCCTTAGACACATATTTGGACAGAGGTTGGGAGTTAACAGGTTGGATAGTCATCAACTGGTGCGCATTTTGCACTTTCTTTTAGTAAAATGATTCCATTCTTCGTAGATTTAAATATAACACTTTACTTAGAATACCTACGGATTTGGATCCAGTGGCACAGGTGAGATCATAAGGTTGTGAATTTTTGTGATCCCGAATCAAATGTGCTAAATTGATTACTGTGTATGTTATTCTGGTTCTGATGTTTACACAGTTTTGCTCAGTATGGCACAAGGCAAAACAAATAGGAGTGACGGTAGGGAGATTTTGTTGTGTCAATCTTGAAAATCAGCATTCGAAATCTTATCTTTTACTCAGGTTCGAACATCGATCACTGACACTGGTGGAAAGTACACAACTACCACAGCCATGAAGTAGAGCTCAATTAAAAAAAAATACTTTCTACAATCGTTTCGAAAACTTGTTTGAAATCTTTTCTCAATCTGCTTACGTCATTGGGGATTAAGCATACATTTAAAAAAAAATCTTTGATAAGTTACAATGTCCTTAGACTGTAAGGCAATTGTTCTTGTACCTTCTAGTACTTCTTCAATAAATGGGCTAGTAGGAAAAATAAATATCAGTAAGGCTGTGTAAAAATTTAAAAAAAATAAAAATAAAAACCCTGCAAACTGATCTCAAACATGAAGACGTGGAAACTACTGATAACCTAAGCTATATCTCATAGGTTATCAGTAGAGTTGAACGTTCGAGTCAAGACGTTATAGTTGTGTGCTTGGCTGCATCTGCGTCTGCTCGACTGGGCTGCATTCAGATGCAGCCTCGAACTGCCGACGCAATGATAACACTGTAGAAGTGAATCAAGTTACTTTCACTCGATAATGTATATTAAGTCCAGTAAAAAGTCCTATACATCCGCTCTCGACAATGTGTGCAGTGTGCAAAGTAAAGAAACGATAATAGTCACATGTCATTCGGGATGGGAAAACCTGGACACCACTGAGCGGCCGTTGTTGAATGAATCCAATTCTGGTATGAAACTGATAGAATGTATTTAGGCTGATAAGTCAGCGTCGAAAGTGAGACAAACACATCCAGTTTGTGCGCTTACAGATTACTCCAGTATCTTGCCAGAAAGCTGATGTAAAATCAGAAACAGGCGGCCTCTTTCTTTCCTAAAGGCTGTTTATTGTACAATTTAAACTATGAAAAAGGAATTGAAAAAAAATTGAGGGGTGGGGATAGTTTATCAGTTTTTCATTTCTATCAAGAAATTTAGGAAGAAAAAAATGCAATTCGGTTTACAGATTGTAGCTGCCGCCCACCAAATATTGCGAGCATATTTTGTTCTGCAATTTCCACCAACTTATTTTTTTATTGGTACACAGGAAGTCGCTTATTGTGATCACTATGTGAAATGGTCTTTTAGATAACAATAGCTGTCTGATAAAATTAAGCGAAGGACATATAAAGGAATCCGCTGGTTGTTTTGTTTATTTTCATCCCCAGGAAGTCAGATTTGACACAAGGTCGTAGGAATCCGCTGGTTATGATTACTTTGAATAAAAGTGTTTGGGACCGACTAATTTTAATAACAATAACCGTTTGATATCATCGATGATTATAATAAGCGGCTTCCTCTGTACTTACTAAGCTTATCTTAATCTGGCTCAAGGCCACAAATGTTGGGCACCAAGTGAGTATCGAACTCATTACAGTAAGGTCTGTAATACTAGCTTGCTAACCAATTCACGTTGTAGGTCTTTAATGAGCTTAGTTTATTCTGGCAAAAGGCCATAAGCGTGGAGCACTAAGTAAGAAGATTAGCATGACACAAGGCCACAAGTGTGGAGTCATCCAATGACGATCGAAGTCACTACAAATGTAATAGTCTGCAAGATTAACTTAATCATTGCTCCATGGAGCAATGATTAAGTTAATTAAGTTCCAATTTATTGCTCCGTTTAGATAGCAAATTCTTAGCTCAATAGTAGAGCATCAGAATAATGGCTATTAGGTTTAAAGTTCAAGCCCATGCATTACATTAATAAAAAATACTTGTGGGTCAGAATATATCCGTCTGTTAGACACATTCTTAAGAGAATATTTTATCTTTCAACCCAAGAAATATCGAACTTGACACAAGGTCTTTTAAGTGTAACCACTTAAAAATGATAATGGCGTCTTTGTATCTATCTATATAATACAAAAAAGTCTGATTCTATTTATCTGTTGTGACCTCTAAGTGGCCGAAACGGCGCATTCTAGCCAGAGGTATTGAATTAAGGTACCCCTAAAATGCACTAACTTAAAGAATGCAACAAAAAAGTCTTGGTGATCTGCAGTTGGTTCCTGCGTTCGCGCACATCCAGTTCTATATTATAATGACCGATTTGTCAAGGGAGATAACTATTGAATGTTAATAATAGAGTAGTCTCCCGTATTTATTCATTTGCAAATGTGTAAAGAAATCTGGGTTCATTCTGTTCACATTAGCTTGCAGTCATTTTCTAACGGTTCAGAGGGTTGTCTAGTTAGCCATATAGATCAGGAAATACTATGTCCCTCTTCTTTAAATTCAACAGGCATGTAGTATCAGGGAAGGCATTCCTCGTGTAAAGGCAAATCACATTGCGAGTCTCTCCTGATTTTGAGAGTAGAGAGCCCCGAAAACGACAATTAAAAGAATGGTACTCATGAGAAAGACATGATGGGTTATCGAATCTGACTGCTTTCCGGGTCATCCCTGGCCAATATATAGTACCTGTTGACCTTTCACCGGCTTCGAGGGGATCACCATTGGATATTTTGGTGAGGGAAACTTTCATCTTTCGTTAAAAGCTGACAGTTTTAAAACTTGACACTACATGGCCATTGTCATTGGAAAATACATTCACTCACTTTGATAGAAAGAGGGAAAGTTAAAAACCAAGGTACTTTTCAATCTAATAAAGTGAAAATCCCCACCTGTGATAATCTAAAAATTTTGAATTTAAAATTTGTTTCATCTCAGAAAGACTAAAGTGCTACCCATAAGTTCGGAGAATTTGAACAGGGCGCTCGCGAACTGAATGTAACTTTTGCCGCTCTCCTTTGTGAGATTGATGAAGACAGTGGAAACTTGGTGTAATTTCTTTTTTTTCAAGGTAAAATCTTCCGAACTTTTGGGTAGCATTTCGTATTTTTTTAATAACAACAATATGCTCTTAATTTTGTACTCTGGATTAGAGTTAGAGTTAGAGCTTTTTGTTTAATTCTCAGTTACTTTGTAGTAATGAGTATCCCCTACCTGGCACAGATCGAGTCGTTAGAACGTAACTGACTTTTCTGAAGATAAAGTTTCTCCAGACAATTATTTGACGCTGCGAATTACGAATTCAAAGATAGTATTTTTCTTACCTGTGTCTGTTGTGAGGATGCGTCTGATCTGCATTTCCCTAAGAGGCAACAAGATGATGACCTGTCATGGAAAATACTTACACTGTTCCATGTTACCTTTCAGCCTTCCTCGGTAATGACTGTGTTTACAACAATTCAAAACCTTGCATAGTTACACCTGAGATATGTGAATGTATCGCCGTTGGAACAATAGTTAGCAAGATTCTGTAGTGAGTTTGATCCTCGCTAGGTGCCCCACTCTTGCGACCTTGTTTTGTACTAAGCTTAGTAAATATCAATAACTTCATTTGATGCCAGATGACTATTATAGAAGGATCGATGAACCATATAAATACATTTATAATTCATAATAATGGGCTCAGTTTAGTGAGAAAACACAAGACGATTAGAACAAAACTGGGACCTAGTCAGTTTTTAAAAAATCAATAGGTTTAGTCTTGTAGTGTATTCTTGTTAGAAAATGTATTTTTCTTGTGTATTTTGATGTCCTTTGAATGAATATGACCTTAATTTCTACCAGATTCTTTCGAGAAAAAGTAACCTTTAAAGTGAAAGCGTGCCCATCATTTTATTCAAACGGCTGCTAGGATATATGAATGAATGGCTTTGGCTTCGCGAACGAAGATTTGTGTGTGCGTGTGAAGGGGGGGGGGGGTTCCACAGCAGAAGGACCATAGACGGTGGGGCATAACCTCCCAACCTGAGGCATCCTAATATTTAAATAGCAAAACGTTTGCCATTAACGAATTTTGTTTAAAAAAAAAGAAAAAGAAACGATTCCGGAATGAATATCGGTCTTATTTCAATTTTATATTTTCCATTCTTTACTGTTTTAAATCTGTCCTAAATGTGGTGGGTTGGGGTTAAATTTCGTTAATATTTTATCTTTTTATTTACCGTATTTAGGCATACATTTAAAATTTAATTTTCCTTAAAAATTAAAAAGATTTCCCGAAGCAATGAAGGTCATATTCATTCAAAACACATCATTGTTAGCTTGGTAGCAGACAGCTCATTGTCTCCTCTAATTATCCTAGGAGATATATCAACATGATTCTATACATCAATTACCAAGAAACTGTCTTAAAGCGAAGAAATGAAAATGAATTTGTGTGAATTTTGAGGAAGGTATATTCGTTTTATGTTAATTTAAAAAAGACTTTTATTTTAAAATATTCACTACGTAAATTTACGTCATAGAATATTCGTAACGATTACAACTAAGGTTGCTATAGCACACGACTGAGAGTGGACAGCATTTCGGGTTTCACTAATTAGGATTTCAATGACCAGGAGAAAAGGGAAGCGAGTCCGCGAAATGACTACTCGGAAACAACAGGCGGTTAAGTAGCAGAGACAGTGGAAAAGAGGCCCCATGGGATCGATTAGTGCTGGTAAAAGGCCGTCTGAAAAAGAGAGTTCCAGGAGGCGACGAAGGAGTTGGCTCTAGACAAGAGGAAGCTAACCGCCCCTCACTACAGAGAGAGAAGTACAGCGACTGCCAGTGACCTTTTTCTTTTGACAGATAAATGAACTCTAAAAGTTGCAGACTCGAAAAGCGGTGTTGCTGAGTTTCTTCTGTACGTGTTAACATTCGTCTTTTTACCATATAAAAAGGAGAATTTGGTATTGTTTACAATTTTAGAATGAAATATTAAAACAGATCTCATTGAAAATAAAATATATGTTTTATTATTAATCAATCATACTGTTAGAAACCGTCAACATAGATTTCTTCAGTTGTTAAGTGGGTCTGTCTGGCTATGTATGTGTCGCGCGTACAGGCCGCACCAATGGAGCTTAGAGGGCTGAAAATGTAAACATTTACTCCTAATGTCTAGAAAAAAAAACGTTTTTAATGGGGTCAATTTGCAATGCGAGTTTATGCTAATTGGTCCCTTAGTTTGTGTCCGACATCATTCACGCTTGTATGCTTTTTAAAAAAAAATTCTGACCAACAAAAAGCAAGAGAAGTAACTTTTTCATTGATCACCCCCAACAAAGAATGCTGCCAAATGTTTTTCTCTGGACATAATTGAACAGAGCATCATTAAGAACATAAGACACATACTAAAATGTGCGACACTTATTTTAGGCCAAGTTGTCTGGTTAATAGGACAGATCTTTCTGATGTCAACTAAATAAGTTTAGACTAAACAAAGCAACGCAAAACAATTTGAAGCATGGGTCAATCACAACCTATTTCTCTTGATGGCCAATCACAATACCCGGAGTCAATGGGTGCGCTTATTTGAAGTTACAAACTCTACGATTTGGCCCCTCAGAGTTGCGTATTGCCAAAAATAACCAGAATTTTGAATGCTGATTGGTGTAACACAATCTTTCTGCTCTGATTTCCAATATTTCGCCTTTTGCCGCACTAAGCTTAATTATATATACAGTTTTGAGAAGGGTCATTAACATTCAAATAGTTCTTCGGACGATTGAACACCTTGTTTGTATTGTTAAAACAACGTTTCGGCCGATTAATACTTTTAGTCGACTGAATGTATTAGTGAGACAAGTGCGGAATTCAACCCGATGTGGCTTCCGCTACTCAACAAGGACACAGTATGGAAATCCAAAGCCGACAAGGCAAGGATAATGAAACACCCGAATCCTACGTGTTATAAGGGTTGCCTCCTTTGAAGTTAAACATTTCTGTTTACCCCGTCACATTATTCGGATATTACACCTGAAGAATGGATCAGCTGAAACGTTGTGTTAACAACACAAACAACAAGAAGGAGTTCAATCGTCGAACAACTATTTGAATATATTCTTTTTTTATTTAAAAAAAATTCAGCAGAAAATTAAGGATTTCCAAACATAAGCAAAACGAACGTTTTCTCGAGATATTTCTACTAATAAAAAAATAAATAAAGATACTAATTTTAATTTATCCTAATCGAATGTCAGTAAATAAAGAGGAGTAAGTTTTAAAAATTGTATAGATGAAATAAGCATATATCCAACTGTTTCTTTGTTATTAACTGAAATACACCAATTACCTTTACAGTAGATAATCAAAAGCTGAATTAATGTCCTCAGGTATTTTCTGTGGGATTATTCTACCCCGAGCCAGATTAAGTGCAATTCAAACATCTAATTAAAGGGAAGGATTAACCCTAGCGGTCATTGATCACCGAAGTTAGACAGCATCGAACCTGATCTTCATAATTTAGATTGGTGACCAATTAGGAATATCAAGTACTGTAAGTGACTTGTTGCATTGCGCCAGTCAGACTAAGCAAGGCTTAACAATAAGTCAACAGAATGAGTGGCGACCGTTAGATCGTCGCTGGTAGAGTGGAATGAAAATGAGAATCGGGGAAGCAAATTGATAAATCTGTTGCTATTAAAAATATTTTCTAAGTTTTTAAGTAGCTTACTTGTAAAATCATTCTGGTACTCATACACGAGTACGGTCCAAAGATTTAAGACAAAAGAGTTATTCCCCCTTGAATACACGAAAATAATCCATTACATTGTTTTTGATCGCGCAAGACGAGGTAAGAAAACAAGAAAAAAGTGCGTATAGCTCATCGCAAATAAATTTCCTATTTTATTTTAAAGACAAAACTAAGTAAATTATTTTACCCCAAAACAATTAAATAATACTATTTTAAATTTTCTTGACTACTTTTTACCTTAATCTTTTTTGCACAAAAACAGCGATGTTCAATCTTTTAATTTCCATAACTACTTTTTACTTTCGTCTTAATTTTATCAGATTATTATTAGTTTTGTCTTTAAATAGTCTTAAATGAAAGGAAATTTATTTGCGATGAATTATATGAAGTTTTCTTTTTTACTTGCGCGATCGAACATTGCTATTATTCTTTTGTGCAAAATTAAGATGTAGGTAAAAAGTAGTTGAAAATTTTAAATATTATTATTTAATTGTTTTGTGTTAAAATAATTTACTTAGTTTTGTCTTTAAAAATAGTCTTAAATAAAAGGAAATTTATTTGCGATGAGCTATACGCACAGTCTCTTTTTTGTTGAAATGACCATAGTAACAAATACTTCATCATTTGGTAGTTGACCGTATTCCGGTCGTGATTACGACCCCGGTCCAAAAAAGGTTGGAGACCCTTGATCTACGCAACCTGCTGGTTAGGCTGTCAGTAGATCGTTTGTCGGCTTGTCCTTAGGTGGCCATGACCCTAGTAACAAATACTGATATAATAAATCAACTGATAGGAAGCAACGGAGAAACAGAAGCAAATGGCACAGGGTGATCGGTGCTCAAGCTGAAGGACTGATTGAATAAAAGACTTGTAAAGACAAATACCCAACCCTAATTATCACGCAATTATTATCACAAAGTCTTCTTTTTTTTCATTCTTTTATAATTTTTAAAAAAAGAAAAAAAAAGAATCATCTGGGTATTTTTGAGCGTGTATCAATAAGTCTGTAACCTGACATGTAGTTTTTGATTTGAAATTTTCATTGGATAATGTTCGATCTGTGATTAATATTCACCACTGAAATAATCTCATTCTTTGTCAATGCACTGATGTTGAAAAAGAAATATATGTTATGTAGAATAAATGCTTTTTTCATCATTAGGCTACAGATTTCTGGATGTATCTACGTAATTACCTCAGCACGAGGGCAAGATTTGACACGTGGTTGATATTTAAAAACGCACATTTGCACAAATAACCCAGTTCCACCTGCTTTTGCTGAAATCATCAGGGCTTACCCCTACCCCTACCCCTTTAGTGCAAGATGAGAAGTGGTGAACAATCTGGACTCCGAACAACCAACTAAAAAATGGCTGAAATCTGAGTTTAGTGCTCGGGTAGAGGGATGGTTAGCAAGTTAGTCTCACAAGACTAGCAAAGCTACCATAGCTTTACTTGCTTGCATCATGAATCAAGAGTCAGTACATTTTTCTAGATTAAACTCTGAAAATAAGGTGGGCTGATTATCGTGGCCATAACAAAACTATGAGATACACCAAGCTTCTGAAGTGTGTAGCAGACCATGACTCAACGAAAGTAAACTGTGATCTCATTTACTTTGGTAGATTTCAATTCTTTCCGTGGTGTATAATGAAATAAATAAGCATCCAGATATATAAAACGCAATGTGTATCCATACATATTTTGTTTTTGCCTGTGTAACACTTTTCAATGAGTGCTCAGCTATTACACTCAGATCCTAGGCAGAAGTGCTGATCCATAATTTTTAATGAGTACTATGCTAGTTTGTAATAAAGATTTAGATGAGTGACAGAAAGTGAGGAAGATAGAGAGTAAGTGTAAAAGAAAGAAGAACCAACAGAAAAAAGTGAGCACTAAATAATGTAGGCAAAAGTTAGACATGTGGGTAGACACATGTGACCACTTTAAAGTCTGGCAGGTCTGTCTAAATTGGAACATGCAGTCCTAAAGGACTTCTTGTGATTCTTTATATAAATATAAAGAATCACAAGAAGCAAAACATTGAAGGGCTCATGCTGGAAACATAAAAACTGACAAGAGGTGCCATGACTGTTAGTTTTCAGCAACCATCAAACATTCTACTTTTACAACCCTTCATCCATTTTCCTCACATTTTAGCCTCTTTAAGAGCTGTATATCATATATCATGGTGTCACATGAGTTACAATTCCCAACTATGTTGTCTAATTTTCTGGACCAAAGCAGAAAATAAGAAAACAGTTTTAAAAACTTTGTTCTGGTTGTTTTTTAATTTTAATTTTCTACTTGTACTTAAGATGTTGTGGAGAGGTGGAGATATAAAAATTTTGACCGTGGCCTCTGTTCACAAGAAGGAAGATCAACCTCACTGCAAGTGCAAATAATTTATCAAAAGGCTAATGATAATCACTTGCACGCACAATTCTTCGCCTTCTGCTTCGAATATCTAGCAAGAGGATTTCATAATCTGTTCTGATTTGCTGAAACTCTACCGAACAAACTATTATTTCATTACTTCATCTTATACAAAGTTGGAAGTATATAGTCACTCAGTCTGTTTGTCCACACAATATCTCCAAACGTTCTCAATCAATTCCAATGACATTTTGTGGAAGGTTAGGCCACAGGCTAAGAACAATTGATTAAATTTGGGGGTGGGTCCATGAATTTTTCATTTATTAAGACAATAGTCCGAAATATGGAATATCAAAACTTACAGTTACACCTCCCCCCTCCTCATCCAGTTATGAACTGATTTCATACAGTTTTTAATGACAATGACGTTGGCTGGAGATAATGTCTGAGTGCTTTCTAGTTACTGTGACTTTTTATTAGAACACTTGGTTGACATTTTTTTTTTTTTGAAAGAACACTAGAACAGTTGATATACTCTTTGATTGCTATTGCAACCGCCCTGAAATTGGAAATAGCAGCTTCTGGATAAAAAGGCGACAATAAGATGGCTTCAAACAAGTTATAAAATAAAAGTGAAAATGGCTTCATCTAGAAAGCAACAATAATGAGATGGATAAAACTAGTAATAAATAGTGAAAATGCTTCATTTAAAAATTTTAAAAAATAAAGATTTTTATTTTTTAAAATTTTTAACATTCCAAGAGAAATTATAAATCACTGCCACCCATATATGCTGTGTTGGGGATGAGCAATTAAAATGTTAGAAAAAGATTGAGGAATAAGTTGCTTCTTTCACCTTTTGTTGGGCTGTGATCACTAAAAGAGGTTTGAATTTTCAAAAAACAAGTGGCCACAAACTAGTGACCAATTTAGCATAAACTTACATTGAAAATTGAACCCCCCCTATTTTAGATGGGAATTTTTAAAAAACAAACATTTTTCCCCTACTCATTGAGGGGAGTGTGTGTGCAAAATTTCAAGTTTCTACTATGAACGGTAAGGGCTGGGCAATGTCCGGATACATAGATACATATAAATAACCTAAACCCAGCAATAAACCAGTGTTATGGGTAGCAGTGATTAACTACTAAACAATGGTTTTTAATGTTACAAGGAGACAAATTTAAAATAAGAGTAATAAACTGCGCTTTTGTATTTATATTTACTATGTTTAGTCTAGCAGAAGGCCAAATGGAAAGAAATGCAGGTTAGGAAGATTATGTTGCACCAATCTTCCAAATGGGGAGGGCTAGCCTGTCTGCCTTGAAAGATCAGCATTCTATTTGACACCAGTCAGAAGTACACAATTACCTCATCTAAAAAGCAGGTCCTTAGTAAATGGCCTGCAAGATAAGCTTTATAACCAGCATGCTAAAGTAGGTGCACTTAATCTGGCGCAAGGTCACAGTAGTGGGGGTACCTGGTGAGAATTGAACTCACTACACTAGTGAAAGCTGATGAGATGAGCTGGCTAACTATCAGGTTCCCAAGTATTTACTAAGCTTAGTCTGGCACAAGGTCATAAGTGTGAGGGCACTGAACTCACTACAGTAGTAATGGTTTGCTAGACTAGCTTTCTAATCCTTACTCCATGGAGTGGTGACAGGTGAGCTTTTATATTGACCAAAAGGGAAGAAATGGTACAAATGAATTCGGAAATCAAAAGCAAAAATGTTGGTATATTGATTGGGTAAAAAATCTTATTTTTTTAAAGTTCATACATTATTTTGTGGATATTTAGTACAAATTTTCCGAAAAAATATCTACAGTATTTTTAGTGTATAAGAGAAAATAAACAATTCCTGTAAGATATAAGGGGTGACTGCTAGCGGCTAGATCTTGAGTACAAGACATGTAATAATTTGATGTATGGCATGAGAGAATTTAAAACTCTTTCTTAAAAAAAAAAAATGTTTTAATAAGTAAAAAGAAGCTGCTTCTTTTTACTTATTTTTTTTAGTTATAACACTGAAGAACATAACATCTGTAATTTTTAGAAAAAGTCATTATCATTGCAAGAGTTTTTGGCCCATTGAACTCATTCTTTCTGTTGCTCAACAGTCCAATAAACTCCTCTTGAGATCCTTTTTTCAAGGAAACTATAGTAAGACAAAGTCAATGCACAGTGTTTGGTTAAAAGAAACAAAGGATTTTGGCTAAAGGAAAAGATTTACTAAATAGATAATTAACATTTATGAGTAGAAAGAGGGTCCATTATTAATTTTTTACTAATATTTCTTTCATCTTATTTTAGTTGTTTTTCATTAAAAATGTTAATTTTAAGTTTTAGTATTTTAATATTTATAATATCTAGAACACTGAAATTGAAAATAATTTTCAATATTTTTTATTTTCATAGTTTGTTTATCTTGATTTATTTTATTAAATGAAGCATTGTCATTCAATTTTGATTTTCTGGGTCTGAGTAACAACTACTCAGCCCCATAAAGTCAAAAACCAAAATTGGATGACAATGCTTCATTTAATAAAAATGAATCAAGATAAACAAACTATGAAAATAAAAAATATTGAAAATTATTTTCAATTTCAGTGTTCTAGACATTATAAATATTAAAATTCTAAAACTTCAAAATTAAAAAAACCCCCTTAAAATTAACGTTTTTATGAACATAGTTCTGTCTTGTGTATTGGTGTATGTCTTCTAATGTACATGTTATGGCTGTTTAATTCAAGATAATAAATAACAAATATGGAGCAGAGTGATCTGGGAAACAAAGGATAAGTTTATGTGGTTAGATTTGATCTTTTGCCAACCGTATGGCTCTTGTAGCTCAAATGGTAGAGCAGCTGATATGGATAACCAGGCTTCTCGGGCAAAAGGGATGAGATTTTGAGTCTGACTGAGAGCTAATTGTTTATTTCCAATCCACACTTTTTATTAACAGCTGCAGCTGACAGTTTGAATAGTTACGATGAGAAGCAATTGAAATTTAGATGAAAGAAATACTTGTCAAAAATTAATAATAAAAAATAAATCAAGATAATATTACTAGAAAGAGTGTCCCTTTGACATTTGTGCCTTACCTTGTGAAGCTGTTTAACCTTTTTAGCACTATGGCCTTTTTGAACATATACCAAAAACACTACCGTCAACCAAAGGTTTCTTCAGGCCGATATATCGCCCATTTAGTATTGTTATTGAGTCTGATATATCGGCCTGGCAGTGCTATAAGGGTTAATTGAAATAAACGTCACGTTTATAATTTTATTTTACCTATCAGTCTAAAAAA
>VCCN01005986.1:7722725-7733158 GCA_006491835.1 Architeuthis dux | reverse complement strand
AGCAAAAGAAAGATAAAAGAGAGGATGCAGTAGAAAATATTTATGCATTCATTATTTCTTTTTTGCATATGAAACTAATCCAGGTTTTCAAAGAGTTTTTCGGATGATTGAACTCCTTGTTTATGTTAACACAACGTTTCGGCCGATCCATTCTACAGCCTTCTTCAGGTGTACCATCCAAATTTAATGGTGGTAAACAGAAAATGTTTTCCAATAGCAGCAATGCTTATAACTTAGGATTCAGGTGTTTTTCTTTCCACGTTAAGCCAGGTTTCTATACCTTGTCCGTGTACAGTAGTGGAAGCCACATAGAGTTGAATTCCGTATTTGTACATTTAGCCCCTTCTTTGATTTTTCTCAGTTTCTAACAGCATTCCCTATCTATAATATGGACTTCTTCCAAGAGAGGATAATGTTCGCCTTTCTCTCTCCAGATATGTGGTCCGCCATGCCAGATTTTTCTATTCGCCTTTGGTTATTAGATTCCACCAAGAGTACCAAATATGCTTCCACTATCCAAATTCCATACGTGAAAGGGATAGCAGAACATATACAAAGGGACTGTAGCGATTTAAACATCCGGGTAACCATTAGTAGTTATTCCACCCTTCGCAAATTGCTCACCAGAGTTGGACTACCACGAGACACGAGTCTGACAAATAACTGTATTTATAATATTCCCTGTAAATGTGGGAAGAATTATAAACAAACTGCCCTCTCAAAGTCAGACTTGAGGACCATAAAGCCATAACCAAAGGCAAAATAGAAAATCTGGCATGGCGGACCATATCTGCTATTGAAAATCTTTTGGTTTACCACCATTACATTAAGATAATACACCTGAAGAAGGCTGTAGAATGGATCAGACGAAATGTGTTAATGTAAACAACAAGAAGGAGTTCAATATAGACAGTATAATCCATGTTTACATAACATTTAGATGAAAACATGGATGGGCAACGAAGATTGGATAAGATACAGGCAAAGTGTGAGAGAAAAGGCATGAGATAATGGATAATCTTAATTGTGGAATTTCCACGGGTCCATCTAGTACAGTAAACCCTCGCTATAACAAACCTCAATATGACAAATTTTGGCTTTAACGTATTGTTAGTGTTTTGATTAAAGTTATTTTCTATTGTTTAAAAAAAAAAAGAAAAAATCCGTACAAAGAATCTATTAAGACTATTTTTATTGTTTTGATTAAATTATATTAACAATAACAATGTAACACGTGTTAAAAACACTATTTAAATCAATAACAATAGCAGTTGACACTTTGCATCACAACCGTTGTTGATCCAAATGTAAATCTTTCGTCTGAGTCAAATTCCAAATGAAGTTCGATAAATATGATGAACGACGTAAGGTTAGGTCGAAAATAGAAAAGAGGGGCAAATGAACTGCCTTTGGAGTTACCGAACAATGTTCGTTTAATGTGGCAAATTACCAAACTTACTTATTTACCAAATGAAGAGCAACCATCATCAGGTATAACAAACTTTCGGCTTTAACAACCCCCCCACCCTCCCAATTAGTTTGTTATAGCGAGGGTTTACTGTACTTATGTAATTCTCTTAATTTTGAAAGTTCATATTTTCCAGTTTTAAATGTAGGCATATCAAATAGCAAGATATGGTGAAAAAAGTCCAAGTGAAATGAATGTGTGGAAACTTATCTCCTACTAATAGGCTATGGACTGTGTCCGTAACGCCCTGTCCTAAAATTCATCACTCCAAAACTACTTGGTTGATCTTGACCAAAATTGGCAGGGATAACTAATATCATGCAGGGATCTCAAATATAAATGCGGTGGCTGATGCATACAGTTATCTCCCCTGCTTCATAGTTATTTGTCCTCAGAAACTACTTGGCCAATCTGGACCAAGATTGTCAGGAATAACTAATATCATGCAGGGGTCTCAAATATAAATATTTTGGGTTGATCCATACAGTTATCTCCCCCGCATCGTAGATATTAGTCCTAGAATTCATAACCCAGAAACTCCTGTCGATCTTGACCAAAATTGACAGGGATACCGAATATCATGCAGTAATCTCAAATATAAATTTTTTTGCCCGATCCATTCATTGTAGCTATTGGTATTTAAATTTATAATTCGGAAAACTACTTGACCGATCTGGACCAAACTTGGCTGGGATACTGAGTATCATGCAAGAATCTCAAATTAAAATGTTTGGGCCGATCCATGCACAGTTAATTCCAATGCATCATAGCTATTTGTTCACATCACCAAATATCTCCAAAGATTTTCAATGAAATTTTGTGGAAGGGTGGGCCATGGGCTAAGAAGCAAGCGATTCAGTTTTGGGGGCCCATTAATGTACAGTTTTTGTATTGTAGTCAGAGGTATTGAATTAAACTTTCCCTTCTGCAGGAATGAGCTGAACATTTTCATTTTCAGCTAGTTACTAGGATTTAAATTACCAAAAAAAAAAAAAAAAAAAAAAAAAAAAAAAAAAGGAAAAAGGATTATTAAACTCTGATTGAAAATTACATGTCACTTATTTTTATACTAAATTAAAATAAAAGAAAAAAAAAAGAAAAGAAAGTAGCTAGTGGGATGAGGGTGGGAATTATCCTCCATCACTAACATGTATCTATCAACACTTATAAGTAGCCATGCTTACAAGAGTAATATCTTTGTGTGATAGTAATTTAATGATGTGCAAAAACTGAAGGGAAGAAAATAAAAATGTTTTTGTTATCCTGTAATATTTTTTAAATTTAGTATTTAATTAAAGAAAAAGCATTTATTAAATAGCATAAATAAATCCAACTAAATTTCTTAAAAATTCACTTTTTAAACATCTGAAAGCAAATCTAAAAGCCTACTCCAAACTTTATAAAACGTAGACAAAAATACCATTCTAGAAATTAGAAAATTGAGAATTAGAAAATTTGAGTTATGTTTTTAACCCTCTAAATGCCAAATTTATGATTATGTAAATGCTTCAATAGCATGTAGCTTCATTAGAATGCAACTATAGAGAAAGCTGCTTATTGTGATCACTTTAGGACAGGGTCTTTTAAATAACAATAACCGGCTGATAACATTAAGCTAAAGATATAAAAATTAGAACAATTTATATTCATTGTTATAAATTCATTGGTAGGTTATCAAATTCATTGCAATATAAAAATATTTGATTAAAGTAAGCAGATAATTTCTAATAATTTTTGATTCATTTTAAATAAAGTTTTGGGACTGACTGATTTTGATAGCAATAACTGTTTGATGATAATATCCGTAATTATAATAAACAGCTTTCTCTGTATAACATTTTATCTTTTCAGCAACATCTCAAAGTAATTAGATACTTCGTTTTCAAAATTTGAACAAAGTCAGTCATACATTACATGCACAACAAAGATATTTTGCAAAATTGAAAATGATTTTTTGCTTAAATTCCATTTTAATGGTTCAATATTTACAGTTTTAGAGATTTAAAAAAAAAATTCTACTTTAAAATGATATTGATTTGAACAAAATATAGTATACCAATTCAAACTAAGGTAAATATTGATCCCCTCAAAAAGAAAGCTTGTATATACCTAATATGATAGTGGGTTGTATATAAGTAGCACAAAGTAAAGACATAACATTTTGAGTAATGTAAAGTAACAAATTGGGAGCCAATCATTTTTGAGAGGAAGTGAAGCTCTAGAGTGTTTAGTTTATCATGCTATTAAACAATTTTAAAAAGTAACAAGTTTAAGAGGGTGAAAGGAATCTAAAATTCTATTATAAATTGTTTAAAATTCTTGCATGAGCCAAAGACATTTAATTGGAATAAAACCTATTTGTCTGTTAGAATTATTCCAGTTACACAAGGCAGCCAAAGGGAGATAACAATTTGTTATCTATTTCCATAAGATTTTGTTTACAATAAAAAGGACAGGGATGCATATACACACACGTGTATTATTATGTCTATCCTGTATATGGGCCTAGACATTATCAACCCTTTCTTTGTCTAAAACCATGGCAAATCACTTTTTATAGTATGCAAGCTGCTGCTAAATGTTGACCTTTGAATATGTGATTGTGGCTGCTGCTAGACTGATGGCGGGGTGTGTGGTGGGGTGGGGAGATTGGGCATTGTCAGGTTTTCCTAATGCTAAAATGTGTTACAAATAATAAAAAGGTTGATTTTGAATTTCTCCACAAGTAATTAGCTTATGTTTTTGAAGGAATCTTCTGTTTAGATTTCAGTTCTACAGAAATTTGTTGTTTTTATCTTACAAATATATTTGCAATTACAAAAATTAGATTGCAACTGACATTTTTGTCAAAACAAGTATTATTTTAGTATCATTCAATATGAAAAATTTAAATGTCTATTATATATAAAGCAATGTAATGAAATATAAACAAATATTAGAATAAGATAAATCCAAAATTAATTATAATATTTATCATGCTACCAATTTTTCAGACAGCTTTGAAATGAATTTGCAAGCCATACATTCCAATTATCTGATTTCTGCTCATCATTAGTTAGCAGTGATAAATAAACCTGCAATAAAAATATTTTTTTTGTCTAAATAGCAAAGCTTGTATGGAAGTTACTATACTATGATCTGCTTTACCAATAGGACACAATACATCGATGCCACTAACACCCAGTTCACTAGAAGAGATGACTAAATTGAGAGATTATACTCTGTGCTTGCATTTCCTTTTCTATATACAACGCCAAGCAGATCGTCATTTCCCTTATGTTTTTCATCCTAGCGTATACTTAATTTTCAAGGGGGTACAAGGGAATGTGAGGCCACACATATATGGTAGAAGCAAATAGAAGTAGATTGAATATCAGAAAATTATTTTTTAGCAATAGAGTAGTAGGACTTTGGAATAGATTACCGGAATATGTAGTGCTATCAACAGATGCAAATGATTTTAAGAAGAATTATGATGTTTATTACACTACTGCAAAGGTTTAAGGCCCTAAATATTGTGTAAATATGATTGTTATGTGTGCTTGTAAATACTTCTAATGTACATGGGTTGGTTCAATGAGATATATAGTCTGTAGAAACTTTTGGTTTTTGCGTATGTTTTAATTAAAAAAAAAAAAAAAAAAAAAAAAAAAAAACGCTAATGGTGAACAAGAAATCCTGATATAAAATCCAGTCCCAAACCATCAGCGGACCCAACGTGCTGCAAACTAGCTATAATCCGCCCCTCATCAATGCATTGTGTTTTTACAAAAAAAAAAAATACAAAATACAAAAAAAATTTATTTTTTTGTTCATTTCGATTTTACTATCTATGTAAATGCTTTTATATAATTAACTACTATAGATCACACTTTATATAGGGATCATATAACAACATACTTATAATATTCTTTTAATGAAATTAGTGAAAAATGTGTAATAATTAACCTAGCAAACTTTTGTCATCAATGTTATACTGCACATTGAAGAGAACCAAGTTAGAGTGAACCAAAAACTTATGCAGGTCACATGGAGTAAAAAGTGTCATTTGACAGAACATTAATCCAGGGAAATATAAGACTTATTTTTAGTGAATTATTGCAGATCATAAAGCACGACATTATATTTTAATGTACGAACACCAATGATTAATTCATAATCAACTGGGAAGTTTGAGAAAGAAAAAGAAATGAATGAAAGGCAGTTAAAAATCAAGTATGTGTTAATTTGGCACTAGTAAATGGAGATGTAAAAGTAGCATAAGAGTCATTGGCCCAGAAAACTGAATCAGCAGCGATAAAAATCCAGCTCAGGCTGGTTATATCGACTTCTTACTAATGCCCTTGGGAAAGGCATGAATCCACCTCTCTTCATTTTGTCCCATCACTAGACATCTTGACTAATTTACTTACTCTCATGATGATTGATGAATAAAATGGGTGAGTGAACATTTTCGCAAACCATTCCCTCAAACTATGGAGGTAAAAGCAAAAAGATGTTACTCCCATAGCAAACCTTGACAGGATCCAATTAGTAAGCTAGTTTTCAAGAGCAGCAAAATATGTTAAAACAGATGGAAGTTTAAAAGTCTTTGATATAACAACATGTACATGGGTCATTCCATGTCAAGTGGACCCCACTCGACCATCTAAGGTTTTGCTCTAACTTTGTTCACATGTTTGTTTGGGTTTGAAATGAAGTCCTGGAAAATTTTAACTCAATATCTTTACTCGTTCAGTCACTATAGATCCAAGAACAAGGACTACTTTGTTCGAAACAACGATGACAAAATTCTTTTTACCATTTTCAACTAGCAACCATTCCACAACAGGAACTTCTATTGCCCTGAAGATCTGTTCTCAAGGTCAACTTTATATGTAGACTTTGAAGATGTTGTCAGCCTAGCTCTAGAAAGCATCATTTTCTCAGAAAGAAATGTCAAAGTGGGCTCCAAATTTCTTTGGTATTTCTGAGAAGCCATTTTTGATTAATAATTACTCTGGACCTAGTCAACTTTGTGTGCTCTGTCTGGCAAGCATGAAAGTGATGTCAATGCACTAAAAAATGTTACAATCTGGATCTTTCTAGCTTTTCTAGATCCTGAGATATAAGGTCTCAAAAATGGCCCGAATTAAAAAACAACAAAAATGTACATGTGGAACAATCTGCACAATTTTCTACCAATAACCACTGAAAAGAGCAATGTTTAAAATACTTGGGGCTAGATTTTCAAGTTGGTGTCTTGATTCTTTCATGTTCTAATCAGTGATTGAAATGGGGGTGGGGCTATGCGGGATACAGCATATACCTACATCTCAATTTCCAGGTTTTTTGTATGTTCAATGCCTATTAATGGAGACTTTAATGTATACCTAGCCCCCAAATTCCAATCTTACCTTATACCTAGTTCCTGAAACCCATTTCAATCACTGGTCCTAATAGAGCATTTTGTTTAATGACATCGCATTTTGTAAGTAGATCCTTAAACATTAAATATGCTGCCTACTCGAATATGGGTGAGGATTAGGATCTGATCGAAGTATGCAGCCTCAAGACAGCTGTCTCCCCAGTGATGTCACCGAATACAGAGATTTGGGTTGGACATTTTACCCAAGGTGTAATATATTCCAGTGAGGTCTTTACTAAGTTCTCAGAATCATTCACCAGGAAGAGGGTTAAACCCAACTAACCCAAGCCATTCAGTTTACCATAACTAACCTTAATCCAACAAGGTCATACAGTTGCTGGAACTTGGAAAAAAAAATCATCATTTTGTTCACGTAAATGGAGAACAGATTCAAGTCAGCCGAGTTTCGTGAAACAAGTTCTTTTGTAACAAAAGTTGGGATCTACAGAGTGTTAAAACTGCAACCAGGCCAATACATGGCATGTTTTTGAGGGTTTCTCATGGATTGGAAACATTTGCAAGAACAAACAGATGCATATATCACATTTATTCATCGTCATGGGCCAGAGACAGTTTCACTGGTCATCAACACAAGACTGTTGCTGTGTTCCAGAGCAGGACCTGCTACAGGCAGACAGTACATAATACTTGCACAAACCTTGTCAACAATAGAAAACCTCTTTGAAAAACTTTAAGGAATGTACAATACTAGAAAGTAGGAGAAAATGAGTAGCGGGAAGGTGGGGCCGTGTGCTGGAGCCATCAGGCGTGGGGGATGTGGATGTTAATTTCTCTGCAATCAGGTAAATATGCATTTTTGTTATAAATATTATCTTTGATAGTTATGAATAAAGGGAATTTGCAGTGGCTTATAAGCCATCATGGACCAATGCTCTATTAGAACTGTTGATGGAAATGGGTTTAGGTATAAGGTAAGGTGGGAATTTGGGGGCTAGGTATACATTAAAGTCTCCATTAATAGACATTGAACATACAAAAAACCTGGAAATCGAGATGTAGGTATATGCTGTATCCCCGCATCCCCCCTCCATTTCAACCACTGATTAGAACATGAAAGAATCAAGATACCAACTTGAAAATCTAGCCCCAAGTATTTTAAACATTGCTCTTTTCAGTGGTTATTGGTAGAAAATTGTGCAGATTGTTCCACATGTACATTTTTGCCTTTAAAAATGGTGCATTTTTGTCGTTTTTTAATTCGGGCCATTTTTGAGACCGTATATCTCAGGATCTAGAAAAGCTAGGTCGATCCAGATTGTAACATTCTGTAATGCATTGACATCGCTTTCTTCCTTGCCAGACAGAGCACACAAATTTGGCTAAGTCCGGAGTAATGGTTACTCAAAAATGGCTTCTCGGAAATTCCAATGAAATTTGGAGCCCAATTTGACATCTTTTTCTGAAAAAATGATGCTTTCTAGAGCTAGGCTGACAACATCTTCAAAATCTACATGTAAAATTGACCCTGAGAACAAATTTTCAGGGCAGTAGAAGTTCCTGTGAATGGTTGCTAGTTGAAAATGGAAAAGAAAATTTGGTTGTTGTCGCTTCGACCAAAGTAGTACATGTTCTTGGATCCATAGTGACTTAACGAGTAAAGATATTGGGCTAAAATTTTCCAGGACATCATTTCAAACCCAAATGAACATGTGAGCAAAGTTAGAGCAAAATCTGAGATGGTCAAGTGGGGCACTTTCCCAAAATTGGTCCAATTGACACGGAATGATCCACATATAAAGTTTTACTAAAACTAAGCATAAACAGTCTTTACATTTTACATATAAACCTGATACATGGTTAAATAGGCTTTGGTTCTTTAGAGATTTAGAGTAATCTAAAATTCTGCCACTAAAACAGTTATGTTCTGCAAGATGTTAAAGTATCTTACAGTGAAAAAATGTTTTAACTAAGAAGAAACACTAGGAGAGAGAGAGAACAAGGAAGAAAAGAAAGCTGAAGTGTAGATGTGGGATATGTTACAATATAGAGGATTGTTACAGAGATTGCTTTTCTTACATGCTAAGAAAATTTACATTATTTTCCAGCAAAATGGTTTAATAAAAGAAAAGATTCAAAAGGTTTTTTCGTACGATTGAACTCCTTGTTGTTTATGTTGTTAACACAATGTTTCAGATGATCCATTCTAAGGCCTTCTTCAGGTGTAATATCCGAATGTATTGCTGGTAAACAGAATCGTCCGAAAAACACTTCGAATGTTAATGTCCGTTTCATTTCTGTCAATTTGGGGGTGCTTGATCAATACTTCATCCAATTTTTTTGATATTGCTAAAAAATCTTTGCTTGCATAATATACTGCATGCCCCATGTAGACACCAACGTGTCATTTAGTTCTTTTTGGTTTGTTTATTTTTATAGTTACTGATTTTATGAAAATAATCCAAATTACAACTATTATTTCAATTCCATAAATTTTCATTACATAGCTCTTCCCAAAATTATTGAATAAAGAAAGTACATATTCTTTAGCAGGATTTCATGGCATATTTAAAAGTTGTATTGTGTAATTCTTGTCTGAATTTACTTAGATGGGGTGTATTAATCATTGTGTATATGGTCGGACTATACAAAACTATAGACAAAAGACGAGATTGCTATAGAGATTTGTGCTGTAAAGTTACACAATACAATTATTGTGTATGGTCAGAGTATTTTCCTTGTCTATATGTTCATTTGTTCGCAATGCTTTGGCCGTGTACCCTCCGATCGTTAGGTGTTCCTGGTACTAAAATGTGGAATCACTGTTTAGAGCACATAGCTATTGGACTCTACACGTCACATCCGAATTTCTTTTTTTTGTATATCCTGTACGTCGGGGTTGCGTGTTCACTGTCAATTAGAACCAGGAACACTCGATGGCTGAAATGTTATGAACAAATGAATGTATAGACTAGGAAAATAATCTGACCATATCATGCACAATGATTAATACACCCCATCTAAGTAAATTCAGACAAGAATTACACAATACAACTTTTAAATATGCCATGAAATCCTGCTGAAGAATATGTATTTCCATTATTCAATAATTTTGGGAAGAGCTATGTAATGAAAATGTGGAATTGAAATAATAGTTGTAATTTGGATTATTTTCATAAGATCAGTAACTATAAAAATAAACAAACCAAAAAGAACTAAATGACACATGGGGCATGCAGTATATTATACAAGCAAAATTTTTTTAGCAGTATAAAAATATTGGATGAAGTATTGATCAAGCACCCCCAAATTGACAGAAATGATACAGGCACATTTTGCCTTGACACCCATGACATAACTGACTCGTCAGCACTCTTACCAAGATAAACAAATACAATGTGTTTTTAGGGAAGATCGCAGCTTTAACTTTCCATGGACCTTTTTTTGACAAGTTTAAAATTAAAAGAGTGAGATCGAAATTAATAATCTTAACGTTTTTTTAAAACTGTTCTTCATTCAAGGTCCATGCAAAGTTAAAGCTGCAATCTTTAACACCTTGTATTTGTTTATCTTGGTAAGACTACTGACGTTTCAGTGACG
>VCCN01005986.1:7699793-7711242 GCA_006491835.1 Architeuthis dux | reverse complement strand
CTTTCCCAAAATTGGTCCACTTGACACGGAATGACCCATATAAAATATATATATATATATAACACACATATTAATGATAATTCATCTCAGAAATTCAAACAAAAATTACAAATTCTAAGTTTAAGAAATGAACAAGCCAAAAATATTAAACAGAACAGAAATCATCTGAGGCATCGGAGACGTGCACACACATTCTTACAGAGAAGATTACATTACAAGCAGTTATACCAACAAGAAGTGTGACATTTCTGCCAAAATTGCTGTCTTTTCATTTCTTTATAAACCAAAAAAGTCACATGGTTAACATTTTTGTAATCCTTAAGTCTTAAATTCAAAACAGCCTATCTATATAGTTTATAGAAAGTACTGAAAACTTTACAAAAATTTTGCCAGGAAAATATAAAACAGTAAAAACAGAAGGAAAGCAGATGAGATTAAATCGATCAAAAATAACAATGTTATAAAAACAAAAACTGAATGTAGAAATAAAATGAAAATAGAGAAGGAAAAACTGATGAAATTTGAAATAATTTTATTCCTTTTTTTTCTAATTAAAAACTGATTTCACTTTCACATTTCCAGTGAAAATTTTCATTTAACCTTTTCGCTGCCAAGTATATTTTTTAACATAACTCCTGTGCTGGGTTTTGCTCGTAAAAAATTGATGAAAATAGAAAGTCTTCATAGCATGTTTAAAACAGTTTTATTTTCATACAACTAATATGTACAACAGAATATCTAACAGGTCTGGTTAGTCACTCAATAGAAACCGTCACGTGTCCAACGTGTTTTTGGCCGCGTGCCATGTTACTCCTCCCACTTTTTGTTGGGCAGTGATAACTAAAAAAGTCAGAATTTTCAAAATTCTTTCATACATAGTCAGCCAGACCTACTTAAAAACTGAAGAAAGCTATATTGACAGTTTCTAATAAATGTAATGCAGAGAAAGCCACTTATTGCAATCACTTTGGAACAGGGTCTTTTAGATCAGGGTTTCTCAAACTTTTTGCACTCATGGAACCCCCAAGATGGATATACATATAGTCAATATACATGATATAGTGGAGTGCATCAGCCATCAAGTGGGTGCAGACTACAGAGACAGACAAACAGAAGGACATACACATATACAGTGGTGGTAAAAGAAATCCAGTTATTCAAAAAGTTATAATTTCCAGTTTAAGTCTATTTTAAGTAGACTGGGGATGAAATGGACTGGATCCGAAAATTTGAACTTTTTTTGTAACCACCACTGTATGGTTGTTGTTATAAATTAGAAAGCTATTCATTTATAGACTAGATACGTTTTTGCAAGCATGATATGGTAACATTTTTAAATACAAAATTCATTAAAATACATGACTATAGTTATTTATATTCATAAAGCTAGTCTTAATTCTACATTAAGCATGGCTTTCTTAATGTAAAGTCTGGTACAACGGCCGCATTTTAATTTTTTGCATCAATACCATGTAATATTTCATTCGAAACTCAAGGGTTTATTTCTCAAAAATCAGCCACGGAACCAAAAATATATGATGTGGAGTGCAAGGGTTCAGCAGAACCCAGTTTGAGAAATCCTGTTTTAGATGACCATAACCAACTGATAACATTAAGCGAAGGATATATAAAGGAAGCTGCTTATTGTTATCACTTTGAATAAAATGTACAAGAATAACACACTATCATAAGACAAGTTATCGCGTCCATGGCACTGGACCGTCGACTTGCTAAGACGAGTTCTCTCGTCCATGGCATCGAACAGGTCAACTCAGACTCAACATTAGATTTGTTTCCTCATGAAAATTAGCTGTTAAAGAACTGAAGTTTTACCAATACAAGGAGAGAAAATTACACCTGAAACAACCATTACTATGATAAAAAACCTTGGCATATGTTAAGCTACACTCATTTTAATATGGAGAAATCCTTAATTTTTAGATTTACACAAAATTATTGTCTGTTCAATAAATAAACCTGAAGATGGGAAAATAAAATTTAAAAAAATCTTTTGAAGACTTTTAGACAAATTGATCATGCCCATTGGTATGAAGTCATGTATTTGTATGAAACAATGCTTGCAACTCAAAGGACCAATGAGAAAGCAAAGCAGTCTTGTTAAATTTAAGATGATACAGTATGATTAGTTAAGGTTAAGCCAGGTTTCAACAATTTGATGAGTGGCCATATTTCTTACTGTTTGAACAGTGAAAAAAGCAAACTTCCCATTCTGGACATTACATAAGACAAAACAAATGTCTGAAGGTGAAAACTCAAAGTACACAATAAGTTTTGCACCAAACTAGGAGAAAAATCTCAATATTACAATTGTTCACTCTTATTCAGATTTTTAGCACAAAACAAAGTTCTCATTAACTGAGCTAATTCTGTTCCATCCTTAAAATAACCAATTTGTACAATATAGATTGTAATAGCTACCTCTATAATCTATTCCATAACCAGGATTTGGCTGTATGCCAGAAATCCAAGTTTCTTTAGTTATTTTTCCAAGACATTTACAGATGCACATATGTATATTCTTTCATAAAATGTTTGTATAAGAGTAAAAGTTGAATTGGAGCCACAATCAAGCAATGTTGGTTTATATTTTTAGTAATCAATACAGTGTGTAGAAATAAGTATCTCAAAACTGAGCCAAGTAAGGACCGGTTAGTTTTTGATATATAAATTTATCCATTTGAAATTTGAAGTCCATTTTTGGAAAATAAGATCCATGAATCCCTCAAGCATATACTTAAATTTTGCAAATATCTTAGCAAATTGTATTGTGTGTAAAACATACCAAAGAAAATATTATCCAAGTTTTACCAACTTTCAATGTAAAGTCTAAAGTTAATTTGTATTGAATTTGCAAACTTCAACTTAGGCATTTTAAGCACTTTTCAAATGATCATCTCTGATATAAATGTTTCTCAAAAACTTTAAGAGTTAGACACAAAACCATATATATTCTGAATCAGCATCATCTGGGAAGGTTTTTATACCATTTATTTGGACCTACACACATACATAGGTGTAGTACCTTCATTAGTCTCTCAAATGTATGGATACATTTTTGAAGCATTTAGGGGGAAAAAAAAAAAAAATTGACACAAGGGGAGTTAACTCTTATTTTTAAGATACAGATACAGATACATACAAATTGTTTTATCCCCAAAATATCTCTGCATCCGACTGATTTTTCCCCCTTTGATTTCAAAAGGCTGCAATTTCTTGTCATAAGTCTTGTTGGGAGGAGGGCAGACATTAAAAGTTGTCAGACTGAATTTTACAGATCCTATCTTTTCACATGGTCAGCTTTATGTTGGAACTCCAAGAGTTGCAGACCCAGATGGGCCCTTTATCTTGACACAACAGCTGAAAATGAATAATATTGTTTAACCTAAAGCATTTTAAAATGATATGTGGATAGAAAGATTTTGCTGCATTTCTTACTTTTGTAAAATTATATAAATGTCATTCTCAGACAAATTGTTCATAATTTTTGTCATATCTACATAATGATCTTTGTTTCATCACGAGGTTTACAGCTAGATTCAGTATAAAAATGAAAACATTTCCCCGTCTATGCCAGGTTATATATTTAAGTAAAAAAAAAAACACAAGGACTAAATTTTTCAGACTTGTAGAAAAGTTTCTCTGGATTCTTGACCTCTAAATGGGAAAAGAAAACTTTCCCTACACTTTTGAGCCCCTTAAAGGAGATATGTTTATTGAACTTGGAGTAAGGGTCCAGTTTAGCATTATAGCTGCATTGTAAATAGAACACCTGTAAAAAGTTTTATTTCTCTCAAAACTTTGTTAAAACCTTCTGCGAGCTCCATTGAGTATGCATGCCAAATTTAGTTGGGCTGCAGCCACGTTTAGGTGGTTTCTGTGGAGTAACAGACAGACGGAGTTACACCTTTCACTTATATACACACACATATATATACATATATACACACACACATATACACACACACACACACACACACACACACACACACACACACATATATATACATATACACACATGATAATTATAATGACACTTAGTGAGAGCCTATATTTGCCCGGCGTCGGTGTGATCGACTGCTAAACGAGCGTCCCAAATCGTAAATGTGAATAAAGAAAGAACTTTGTGCGGGGATCAAACCCGCGTCCACCTTGAAAGCCACCTATATGCAGTGCTGTTCTACCGACTGAACTAACGAAGATCAGATGATAGACAGGAGTCTTTTATCCTACACTTGGTTGGCCTCTCCATTCACACGTTCCCATTTTAGGCACGAATATAATGGCTTCCAAGGTGGACGCGGGTTCGATCCCCGCATGAAGTTCGTTTCTTTATTCACATTTACGACGCTCGTTTAGCAGTCGTTCACACAGACACCGGGCAAATATAGGCTCTCACTAATAAGTGTCATTATAATTATCATATTCTGTCGATTGGATATAAAATTATCCATCATTTGATTTCATATACACACACACACACACATATATACATATACATGTATGTATCTATAACTTTTGGTCAATATTTTAATGGTCCCATACCGCAAAAAGATCACAACAATGTTTGGGAAAAAAACAACAAATAAAAAACACGTTCTTGTTGGGTACATTTTCCTTGGAAAGAAAAACAAAAAAAATAAAAGTTTTTAGACTTAATTTTCACTGTCAATGAAGACAATGTCATAAATGATCTGTGGGGTTATTTTCTATTATATTCAAAATCCAAAGAATGTTAACAAAAAAATAAATTTTCTTTTGCAATTACACTTATATACACATCTATTGTTCCACAATTTAATCAAAGTGATAGGTACACATCTATATCCAGCACTGTAACTTCTGCTCAGGTTTTACATTTGGCCCTTTTGAGACTCCTGGAACATACTGTATTTACTAGAGTACAATACAATCATGGATATGTGATCCCCACTCTTTGTACCAGTAATATATGTATATATGTTATCATTAAAAAAGAAAAAAAAAATTTTACACTCAAGTATAATGCTACCCCCCCCCCAAAAAAAAGAATTTTGATCCTAATTTCTTGCATTATACATGAGTAAATATGGAATATCCGGAGGTTTTTATGACTGCTGAGATATATATGTTCCATAGATTGCTTTTAGAAGTTTACTGGGACATTTTAATTCAGGCATTAAGCACTTGAAAGGGTTAATAGGACATTATTATAATGATGTCTACAAATATAACCTGAAGACCGCTGATATCAGTGTGGACACTTGGGAGGAGACAGCTGCAGACCCCTGTGTCTGGCGATGGTTTGTACGTGCAGACATCACCACTGTGGAGGAGAAACAAGCTCAACTGTGGTCAATCAGAGAAGAGAGAAGAAAAGCTGCAGCAGTGACGACCACCCAGCTGCAACGATCAGACTTCACTGAACAAGCCATTCAAGATTTGGCTTATTCAGTCACAGCTGATATTGTTCCACACCCAACTGAGTCCTTAAGTAATCTTGGTTCAAAAGAGAGATGCTAAAAGCTGGAGCATTATTAGTGAGCAAATAACACTGAACTTGGCTACAACATCTTTAGGGAGAACCAAGTGGTTAATTCATTTCATCTGATGAACATCTACACTACAGCAAAATGTTTATATCACAAAAGGAACTAAAAAGACAAGCCTCAGAGAAGTCATCAAATAAAGCATTGAGACAGAAATCATATGAAAAGATCAGACATCAAATCATATTAGAGAAAAAACAGCAGTCAGAGATATCATAAAATCCATTAGAAAACTCAAATGGCAATGGGCTGGTCATGTAGCAAGAATGTCAGACAACCGCTGGACATCACAATTCACATTGTGGATTCTCAGAGATCACATGAGAAATTGTGGCTGGCAAAAAATAAGACGTTGTGACGATTTAGACAAGTGCAGAAATATTGGCTCAGTAATGAGGTCTGGCGAATCTTTGGGAAGGTCTATGTTCAACAGCAAAATACTCCACAGACAGATGTCATAGAAGACAACCACCATGTAATCAGTAGAGTGAATGAAAGTTTTGACAAATTTGTTTAATAAATCCTACCCATGATATCATGGTTACATAAACAACTAGTAATAAATAGTATTCACATGGAACGTGATTGCCTAAAATTGATTTTAGGCAATATAATAATTTAAGAAAAAACTACACAGGTTAAATTTAAATCTATAGACTTATATTTATATAATTCTGAAATAAAGTAAGAAGGTACTAACATTTATTAAGATATTTTATACACATTTAAAATTCATAAAAATAAATTCTTAGGTCTTAGGGAAATGGCCTAAACAGTCGTAACATGTACATCAGAAGACATACACCAATACACAAGATGGAACTACATTCATAAAAACATTTTTAAATTTTAAGTTTTTAAAAGAATTTTAAAGTTTTAGAATTTTAATATTTATATCATCTAGAACACTGAAATTGAAAATATTTTTCATTTTCATAATTTATTGTTCTTAGGTTTTAAGTTTATTTTTGTTTTCCCCTCCCATGGTGAAAAACAAAACAAAAACAATGAAAAACAATATCATTTATTTCACATCCCAAGCACCAAGCAATATTTCCTTTCATACTAACCAGTCTAGCAAAAATGACTGTCCCTTTGTTGTCTTACCCAATCAGCATTAACAAATGACCAACATCCACATATACAAAAATTTTATTGTTTGCTAGTATTATAAATTAGGAGGAAAAGAGGAGAAAAATGAATGGTCGGAATATGAAACTTGACATAACTGCTTTTGACAATTTACCATTCAAGCTTTAAATCTAGATTGAATATGGCTTTATTCAATTTTTATTTACTTATTTAACTTCAGCAATATAAGATTTATATATACATAGACATAGTTGGGCAGGATTGGTAGCTGTATATTTGAATGCAGGCACAACACAATCTTCCTACCCCTTCACACAGGTAAGCTTAGCAGATATCTATACATGAACATATTTATTTGCATTTTGGGAAAATAAATTATTTTACAAGGAAAAAATAACTAGAGAAATGATTTTACACAATACAGTATTTCAAATACCAAGCTAATAGATTTTTCTATCTCCATCCTCCCAGAAACTTTTTTTATTATCTTTCTTGCAAAGAACAACTTTGGGGCTTTTGCAGTCTTCCAGGGAATTGAAACCTTTTTTCCTTAAGACAATTCAGTAAAGACTGAAATAAATGGTAATCTGGAGGTGCAATATCTAGTGAATAGAGCAGAGGAGTCAAAACTTCCAGTTAAGCTATAATAATCTTTGCCTAGTTGCAAAAAAAAAAATGTGCAGTCTAGTGATATCCCGATGGAATGTTAGGCCCTTTCCACTTAACTGATTCTGGATGCTTTTCATCAATTGCAGCCTTCAAAATGTCTAATTGGGAATAGTACTTATTTGAATCAATTGTTTGGTTCCCTAAAAGAAGCTCATAGTAAAGGACTCTTCCCTAATCCCACCATATACACAGCATTACCTTCTTTGGATGAAGACCGGCCTTTGGTATGTTTAGTGGGGGTTCATTTCACTTGTCTCACAATCTCCTGTGTTCCACCTTCTTGTAAAATATCCACTAGTCATTTTCCACTACAATTCGTTAAAAAAAAAAAAAAAAAAAAAAAAAAAAAAAAAAAACGGAACATTTAAATACGAGTCAGGTTTTTTCTGCATAACTTCTGTGGAAGTCACACATCAAAGTGATTAACATAACCAAACTAGTGCAAATGATTTTCGATGCTTGAGTATGTTGGCTATCTCTCATGTCATATAATGTTAATTATTCTCAAGTAATGTCTTGATCTGATTGCTATCAAACTCAACTGGTCTATTTGATCGTAGAGCATCATTTAGTGAGAAATCTCCAGCATGAAATTTGACTCATTTGATCATTAACAGTACCTTATGCATAAACTGCAGAAATCTCTTTTGGTTGGAGTAGCTTTTTTACTTTAAAATAAAAGAGCATATGCCAAAAATGTTGCTTATTTTCTTCCATCTTCAATACCTGAATATTGTCAAAATGGACATATCTTTGTTTATTGACAAAGATATGCCCATTTTGACAATTTAAAAAAAAAATGCAGGCTGATATGACAGCTGTTAGAAAACAATCAAAAGTTATTTTTTTTGAATGAAGTTGGTTAAAACTAAACGCTCCAATCGTCATATAACAACAAAAACGGAATGGACTTTTTGGCCAATGTAATATCACTACAATAATTTTTTGATAAAGACAGTGTTAAGCTGCTGATTTTACTTTTCAAAAACCTTTCAAACAGATACACACGCTTGTCTGTGGCATGACAAGAAAACAAGAGCTGAAAATGTGCGTCTAGTATTTGAAAATTTGCTGTACATATTTTGGGTGAGCAAAAAATACAGCTATCACAACATAAAATCTGATTTTCATAGTTTTTCTCAAGTTCTGAGATTGGTGTTTTCATTTTATATATTTACTCCATATATTATTTGGACCCGTGTCTTCATCTATGTTGTTTAAACACAACATAATACATTTTTGGCAGATACCCCCAAGGAAGGCTTAATAATGAATGTTGTAGGCATTCATTAAGCTTAGATTCATATGCTACAAAGCCATAAGTGTGAAGCACCAAGTGAGGATTGAACTCACTACACTAGTAATGGTCAGCAGGACTAGTTTGCTAACCACTACTCCATAGGTAGAATATGCTTGGTAAGAAAAGTATCTAGTAAAAGACTGAAAACTGGATACAACATACACTGAAGAATGTATTAGCCAAAATGATGTGTTAATAATAAAGATAAAGACATTAATGCAAATAATATATGGAATTTGATTGATTTTATTCTATTCCTTGTCTAGACAGCTGTAAGAGAATTAACTAGCATTATAATTACTAAGTTAATCACTAGACTTAATCTGTATAAATGATAATCAATAATCCAACTTCCACCAACACACAAATATACACACACACACACACACACACACACACAGTGTCGCCCATAAACGAGTAATACTCCTACCACTTTTTTTTAATAGAAAGTTAATTTTCTTCCAAACCAAACATAGCAGGATTTTATTATTTCTAGTGGAATATTACACAATCAACACAGATATTATCAGGTATTATTTATGACCAAACTCTATAGCATTGAAACTGTTGCCAAAAACATTTTTTTTGTAATGGGTGTACTCTTTTTTGGACGGCAACATGTGTTTTTTTGGTAAAAGTTTCAATGCTGTAGAGTTTGGTAATAATAATACCTGATAATATTTGTTTTGATTGTGTAATGTTCCACTAGAAATAATAAAATCCTGCTATGTTTGGTTTAGAAGAAAATTAACTTTCTATAAAAAAAAAGTTGTGGGGGTGTACTCATTTATGGGCAATACTATACATACACACAAAGCTGGGATACATGGCATTGCTCAATATATTTCTTCGTACACAACACAACAAATTTAAAAAAAAAAAGAAAAAAAAAAAAAGAAGATTATTTATGTTGGGAGCTTATTTTTTACTTCCGATTTACACTGTTTACTTGCCGTCGTAGATTGATGGCAAGAGTAAAGTTGTGAAGAAAAAACGGTCAAGACTCATTTTACCAGTAAAAGCTGAAAACCATAAAATAAATTTAAATGGTTGGATACTTTGCTGACAGACCTCGCACATATACATACGTACACATACACAGCCTATTTTGCCTGCTGCTTGGTTTGCCTTGAAACATAAACCATCACTATTTATTGTCAATATGCGAGGAAAAAACGCAAAAAATTATATAAAAATACATTTTTTGGGAAGAAATAATTTTGCACCTTTCTTTAAAATAATGATTGAAGAAAATTCTGATAGAAAAATTATTTATTTGTTTTCAATGCTTAGGACCAGAGATATGAGCTAAAAATCACCTCTGGTGAGCTCAAATGACCTTTAGAGCTCACTGCCACCTATCTTAATGGTAATCCTGAGGTAAAGTTACCCAGTACACAAATTTGCAACCCCTAGAGTCTATAAAACAAGCAAGTATTCGTCATCTTTATAGTTACACACGCACAATTATTGGCACCACTTTTCAAAAATTGCTTTTTATTCAATATCCTGCTGAAATCAATGTTCATATGAATAATTTTTGGTCAATATAAGAACAAGTGTTTAAGGAACAAACAATTAAATTTACAAAAGCAAAATAGAAAAACAATAATTGGATGCTTCAAAATTATTGGTTCCTCTACAATATTCAATAACAATCAATAGTGTATTCTTTCTGCTTAACCTCTTTCAATCTGCAAAGGTAGTTTTTAATGATCTTATGGGCACAAATCGGAAGGTATTTTAGCCCATTCTTCCATCTCATACTTCTAACTGCTTCAAATTAGATGGCTTTCTTGCATTCACTCTTTTGTTGAATCCCATAGAAAATTTATGGTGGGAGCTAAAGTCAAGACTGAGTCGGCCATGGTAGAACATAGATCTTGTTGTCTTAACAAATCTTTGATTAAATGTGAGGTGTGCTTGTGATCCCACATGTAGGTTTCACTGGGTTCTAATTTCAATTGACCTAACGACGATTTCAGATTTTCATTCAAAATATAGAAATATTTATCCTTATCAACGTCCCTTCAATTTGAACCAATTTCCCAGCGTCTTCAGCAACCACACAATACTATGCCACCTCCATGTTTGACGGTTGGAGATGGTATCCTTTTTCCACCATACACTAGTCCTATCGTGACTGAATAACTCATTTTTTGTCAGACCACAAAATAGATCACAAAAACATTCAGGCTTCAAGAAGTCACTTGCAAACTTCAAACGAGCATTTGAATGCTTCTTCAATAATCTTTCAAGGACGGCACATCTTCAAGCCATGTCTGTTGAGAGCTTGTGTAATTGTTAACTGTTAAGCATAGACTCCTGTCTGCCAAATTGGCTTCCATTTCTCTGGTTGTCATCTTAGGATCTTTGTTCACTACTCTCATTAGCATCTGTCTGTTTCGCTCTTCCTGCCGCGTCCACTTTTGTTAGCCAACGAACCAGTATCACAATGCTTTAAGATGATGTTCCAAACAGTTGATTTTGAGACATTTAAATGCTTCAATATTGTCTTATATCCTTCCTTACGTCAGAACTGTGCTAGTGTACCTTAACCATGACTCTGCAGATAGAAAAGTTGTTGAGCAGGAGATTTGTTGCAAGAATACTGTGCAGGTGATGGCGCATGCACCTTGTCACTTGTTCTAGAAGTTTCTGTACTCTAAAACTTTCCAGGGATGATGTAAGTTCTATTATTTGAAACTTATCCTCATAATGTAGCCTAAGTGCACTTTCAATGTAATATTTCAAATTCAGCAGGTTCAAAATTATTGCACCGGGCTTGAAATTTATATAGGCTGATGTTACCATAACAAACATCACTGGATGTCCTCCTTTG
>VCCN01005986.1:7665787-7683476 GCA_006491835.1 Architeuthis dux | reverse complement strand
TATTCTTTCTTTTGTGTAATGTGGACTGTTGTTTCAAACAGGTTTCTTTGTCAACACATTTGGGAAGTGAGAGAGACCAAAATTCAAAATTCTAGCATCATATAAACATGTTCAGGGCCTAGTGAGTACAAGTGTTCCTTTATTGGCTGATTGTAGGCATGAGTATGATTATGTGGGCGGGTTAGTATAGGGTGTGGGAGAGGTGTGATATATGCCTCTTGTATTCAGGATGGCCTGTCTGGCCAGTGGTGGTCGGTTATCAGGTTGGCTGATGACCGCTGCTGCTAAGAGATTAATGTCAAGAGTGAGTGCGTGCATATTAGGAAGTGAGTCAGAGTTATGTATGAGAGTGTTCTGTGTATGTGTAAGAGAATGTAGGGTGAATAGAGAGAGAGCGAGAGAGTGTATATATATTCAGGATGGCCTGTCTGGTCAGAAAAGACTTGTCTGTTTGGTCACAGTTGGTAAGAGAGCCGCCTTCTAATCACATTGTCGTGATTTCAAATCACGATAGGGAAATGTTAATTTTATGTATAGGTTTGGTTAAAGTGACATGACAGACAAACAGTGAAGAGTTTACTCCCCTAAATTTGGTTAGAATTGTTGTGGTTATTACTGGGAGGAAAAACAAAGTCAATGCCAACTTGGACTGGAATTTGACAACAATAACTGTGCGAGTGCCTAATTGTTTCTGCTTAAACCCAGCAGACAAGAAAGTGTTGTGGAATATATCCTGGCTTATGATGTACTTTTATGGAACAACATGAGAGCATCAGTAAAATAGAAATTGATATTTGGCAGATTTAGTAAGTACATGGATACAAAGCACGGAACATGGCTTCAAGGTTCAATGACTCAATATACTGATCATGTAAAGAGAAAAACAAATTCAGATTCTCAGTCTTTAATCACATATCTAAAGTATTTTTCTTTTCTTTAAAGATCCAAGGCATATAACTCTTGCAGAGAGAAGCTTCAAGGCACTACATTTTACCTTAGGGTTCACCTGAAACTCTGCAAAAGAGTTCAATATAGAGCACTAAAAGAATTAAAGCAGAATATAATTAGCTGATTTTGAGGAATCTTAATAGAGAGACGAGATTGGCTGATGCAGGTTCAAATGCCACCACTCCAACTTCTATGCAGACTGGAGATGATTACTGCAACTTTTTGGGGTGAACAAAACTAGACAGGTGAATCAAGGGTGAATGAAAGCTGGAAGGGTGAATGAAAGCTGGAAGGGTGAATGACTTTATTTACTCAGAGTAATGTTTCTAATTATTTTTGGAATTCTCTTAACAAGGTATTGCATTTTAAAACAAGAAAAAGATGAAACTGTTCAAAACCTGCAATGTTTATACAATTTTTGACAGCATTTGTTTCTATAATAAAACTATTTGTTCGAATTGATTTTTCAAGTTAATCCCCATTAAAATGTCCAAAACAAAAAAAAATTAATCATTGCATCAGAAATAAAACGAAAAATATTGTCTGAAATGCAATATGATTCATTGGAAAATGAAAAAGATGAAGTGTATGCATTAGTTATAAACACTGTATAGTCAGTTTTCTTTTACTATTTTTTATCTTGAGAATTGATTTTTAACAAAAGGAATATGACGTAGTGTGATGTAAAAAAATATTCCTCTTTCTTTGCCACTCTCTCTATCCTTTCTTTCTCATGAATGCTTCAACGAATTCAAATTTGGTCTGAACAAAAAACTTTGGCATTCAGAAAATGGTCGACTTTCGTCACAGTTAAAAAAATTTTAAATTAAAAAAGTATTGCCTTTGATAATTAAATTTGCTACTAGCCAGTATAATCTAAGGGAAATAATTCCCGTGTTTTTTTTAGCCATCTGTTTTCATTTTCTTCCAACTTACATACCCTTATTTCCCCATAAAACATAATCAAATTAAACTAAAAAGTTGCCAATAAGAACAATAATTTTACTTAACTTTCCTTTTTTTTTAAAAATTCTAAAGTAAGGCATCCTTGGAGGACCTTCCATACTTCAGTTAAAAAAAAAAAAAAACAAAAAGAAAAAAGTTTATTGTTTCCACAAATTATCTTTTAAATTGGGGTATTTTTTCGGCCTAAAAATTTGGTAAATGCTAATTATTACTATTATGTTTTATTTACAGGAAAACAACTATCAATTTTCAAAAATATCTTCGGTTCTGCAGAATTTATACCAGATTTTTCTTTTAATATTAAGATTTATAATTTGTTTATAATTTTCTTTTAATTTTAAATTTAAAATTATTCACAGTACTTATTTCAAACTAAATAAAAAAAATTTTTAAAAAAGGTATCGCCTCTACATGGTCTGCAAAATTAAAGTCGTTAAAAATTGTTTAAATTCTGAGTAGTGATTTTTCTGGTTCTTAAGAACTAAATAAAAATACATTTAGAATGGTTTACATCAGTGACATAGCAAGTGGGTGGGTCAGTTGGCCCTGGGCGCAAAAATTCATTTGGCCTAAAATACTAGCAACACTGGCTAGAGGCACCTGTTTGAGACAGGACTTTCCAATGAATTAGTCTCCATAGTAGGAGTACATTTAATGGGAGTTCAAATCATGGTAGGTGAATTGGAATTTTATATATCGGTTTACACCCCTAATTTTGGGGGAGGATTGTTGTTCTTGTTACCGTAGGAAAACAAAGTCAATTCAGATTTTGTAATAGAGTTTGACATAAAGTTTAATTCATTGAGAATTAGAAGTGCTTGAAATTGTAAACTAAACAAAATCATTATACACTAATTTACTGGGACTAATATCCTCATCTTGGTAGTTATAGTCACAATGTTTTGACTTTTGTACCCTCCTGCCTTCTTCAGGTGTCTGTTGTAGTTGGTAACCTTCTGGGAATTTTTGAACCTTTATTCAATCTAGCTGAAACGTGACTATAACAACCAAGATGAAGACACTAGTCCAAGTAAATCAGTGAATAAAAATGATAATTCCTCATCTCATTCAGACAACAATTAAACAAAATACATTTCTATAGAACTGGCTGTGGTAGGTAAAAATTTATACAACACTAACACTTATTTTACTGGATCACTTGGCTCTAGTGCCTTTTCATTAATAAGGATAAATCATGAGAAATATTTACACTATCACACATAAAATATTTTTCTACTTTTGGTCCTAAGAATCTTGGAAAAAAATCTGCTGTATTTATCAGATGCTTGTAATTGTAAAGCCCATTTTGCTCTAAAAGATTTTTTTACTAGCTTTTTAAAAAGTAAGAACTTTAAACACAATTGAAAGGTAAATGCATACATAAGCTATCAATTTTCACTTATGTTGATAATGTTCCATCCCAAATGTATAATATAATAAAATAAATTTCCGTTAAGAATGTTTTCAGAAAAAAAGCTTGAAATTCCTAATTCAATTTTTTTTATCAATGCCACTTTTTGAACCACAAAAACATTTGTAAGTTAATTGTGAAATTAAAATTGTAATAAATGAAAAAAAAAAAAACAACAAAAAAACAAAACAAAAAAAAACAACCTTTTCCCTGAATGTTGGAGACTAACATCTATTATTCTATATCAGTTCTTTTACAGAATTGTCAAGTGAAAACAAAATATAAAACTCCAAAATATTTGCAAAGAATTGCTTCTTCGGTCAAAATGATCCTTTTAAGCCACTATCACTGGTCTAAAAAAGAATTTTATTAAAAATATTCTAACTAGTAAATTCACCAAGTGAAAAAAAAAAAAAAAAAAAAAAAAAAAAAAAGGAGCAAGAGCAATTGACAAATAATAGGTTCTTGAAATTTCAATACACAATGAAGGTGATGCATATTAGTTCATTCCATTATTGAATGAAAAGATGTGTAAGTATCAATATAATAAAAAAATCTAAAATAAAATAAAATATTAAAAATATTAAGCTCTTAACAAAAGAGAAAAAAAAGGTTCAGAATGAAGTTGATGTTAATAGAAGCAGGTGGGTGATAAATGTGGAGAGAGAGAAAAGATTAAGAACTAACATGGAAGCATGTTGGAAACAGACAAATTGTCTTGCAGAGATTGATTCTAAGAGCACAAAAATACTAGCACCATTAATTTAGTTAACAAAATCTATGATTTTGATAACTATGTTCATCTTAAATTATTAAATTATCTTTGTTTTGCACATAAAACTCAAACCAAGTTGTAAAAAAAAAAAAAAAAAAAAAAAAAAAAAAAAGAAAAAAGAAATTACTGCAAAAAACGAGCTGTAAGTTCAAACTCCTACTTCTATTCTGACTGAAGATGATTACTGCAACTTTTCTATTGTCTATATAATAAATAAATTCATAGATATGTGATACTTGTCAGTTTGGCTCAGTTGGTAAGAGCTGGCTATCAATCACTTGGTTGTGATTTCAAATCACGGTAGGGAAATGTTAATTTTATAAATCAATTTATTTATTAGAATGAAATAAGCTCTTGTATATTTCTAACATCAATTTTTGTGGATATGTAAGACTTGTCAATTTAGCTCAGTTGGTAAGAGAGCCACCTACCAATCAGTTGGTCCTGATTTCTTGTTATGGTAGAAAAACAAAGTAAACTCCAGACTTGGAGTGGAGTTTGACAAAAAAGAATTAATATATTTTGGGCTTTACTTCACTTTTCCAAATATTGTTAACAGATTTTCAATAATAATTTTATTGATCAAAGAAAATCTCATCTCACTATTGACAACAATCTATAGATCTAAAAGCTAATTTTTAGGAAATGATTAATGATCATGAATTTTGACCCTTTACAAAAAAAAAAAAAAAAAAAAAAAAAAAAAAAAAATACACATGTTTGTTTTGTGAAAAAATTCAAAAATATTCTCTCTTGATACAAAAAAGAGTCTAAACAAAGATTCCTCAAAGCTTTTGTGACCTCTGTTTCTGAAGCCATTCAAATGTAATCTTTTCAAACGCATTAAGCTGTGTAGACTACAAACCAGACTTTAGGATTAGACATAAAAGTAAAAAATAGTTTCAAGCAGTTTCCGAGGTTTTTTTTCCCCAGAAATTTTAATATGAAAGCTAAACTATAACATTCTTTTATCTTTAGTTAAATTTTTCAAGAGGAACTAAAAGAAATTGATAATGATGTAGCTATATCTAAACAGCCATTATCAATGGATAAGAATAGATTATATTCAGATTTGTAAAATAGGACTAAACAAGTCTTTTATAATAAAGATTTTAAATCTGCTAACTAAACCTAGCCATTTGCCAATGCAGAGAGAAATGATACTGTGCTACATGGTCCTTGTAGGTATCATATTAACATTTCATCCTCAAGCACATTTAAATTAACTATAAGTGTTTTTTTAAAGTTGGTTTCATCTTTCAAAACTGTCTGATAGACAAGGTTTTATAAAAGGATGTAAGCACTTAATTCATAAGAGAACAATATACAATCTTGTGCAGACAGTCATTATCCGTCATGTAATGAGAAGACTAGAATCTGTTTAAGATAAAGCCAAATTGTTTTAGCTATGACAAATGCCAAGCCTCTTCCTTTGGATGATGACAAAGGATTCCTTAAGAGTTTCAAAAATCGAAGATCTCTTCGATTGGAGAGTAAAATGATTTTGAAAAGTTATAATTAGAGAAACACTCGTACAAAGGTATAAATGTTAAATACCATGTAATATACTACAGCGATGCATAGATTTACATATAGGTTACGTTCTGGAAGTATGGATGCATCTTGACCTGGTTGTTAGTCAACAATTATAAGGAGAAGCTAAATATATATAAATATTATAGTTAATAAAATGTAAATATTGTACCTAAAAATAAAAAATGAAAGCAACTTTTAGCAAGGTCATTAGTATTTTATTTTTAAATAGATAAAAGTGAAAAGTCAAAAGGACTTTGTCCGATCTTTATGGATTTTTTTTACTGTTTTTAATTAACTGCATTTTTGGATATTAGAAACAAAATAAGTAACCAGTTATTGATTTTATAACCTATTTTAAACTACAATATATTCTTGAATATAAGTTGACCATAGTAGAAGAAGAGTTAAGAATTGAGCATAAAATTTCAGAAATTCAACTGACTCGAATATAAGCTGAGTCCGTTGTTTTGCCATAACATCGTCATGAGAGATATCCTCTTATGAATACACCATATATGGCACTTGGTCAGCTGTCACCGAAACATGAATTTCTTTCGTCTTCGATCTTTGCTTTCAGGTCGTAAAAGTGAAATTCTCATCAATGATGACGAATCTATTTAAAATGGATATTACACAATATGCACCATTTCTTACAAAACCATGGTAATGAATGGAGTTAAAACAACAGGCATTAATTGCTCGCTAATATGCATTGTGTCTATCGAACTGCTGATTTTGGGCCATTTTCAACAAATAATATTGCTTATTCACATGTTTTCATTCACTATCAGAAATAGATTCAACAAGTTTTTAAAAACAATGTTTAAAGTCATGGCTTACGAATTAGGAAAATGAGACTAATAATAAACACTTTTTTTAAAGGTTATGGCAGATAAAACTAGGTTACTAAGGACATGAAATCATTGTTTTCTTTGGCTTCCGGATTACATCCCAACAGCCATGAATGATTTTTACAACAAAGATTTGCCATTGCCTACTGCCAGGTCAGAAATGCGATTGATAAAAAGGAAAGTAGAAGTACAATTTGTTTTTAACCAAGCAAGAACTTTGGCTCTAATGTGCTTAGTTAAATCATTAATTAGAAAACATTTGTTTAAGGGAGAAAGAGTAAAAAGCCTTCAGTGGTATTTGATTGTAAGAGTAGTAAAAGTTCCTAAAATTAAATTTCACTTTTTGGAAAAGTTCCGAACAATTACTGGTTAGTAATTGCTAAGTCACAACTAATAAAACTAAAGCCAATCTTACTAGAGAAAGAGAAACTCAGAAGAGGTTGTTTATAAGTATCAAAGCTTTCAACATCAACTTGTGTACTTTTTTCACACTAAATGTAATGTTATGATGGATATTTAAAATGGCTTGTCTTGATGCTATAAATAAAAGGTCACAAAGTGTCAATAGGCCAGGTTTTTAGCTTAATTTAATAATAAGACCCTATGTTCAATTCATGCTATAGATCCATTTCTTAAAGATAACAAGTATCATTGTGAGGATTTTTAATCTTGAAGGTCTGATGCATACCACAGTAAAATCTTGCCAGATAGAAACTGTTAGCAGAATATAAACTCATTTTAATAAATGAAGTATATCAGATTTACTCTCCAACTAAAAATTTAGTCCTAGTCTTCAGAATTATTTTTTAAGTATTTTATTTCTAGTCAGAAAGAAACTGACACCGGCCACCAAGGTTTGAATATTTAATGTATAGGCCGGACTATAAGTTTACAAGGGTATTTGGAAGAATACAGCTGACTGCAAATCATCCAAGCCCCCATAACTGTCCATATCAAGATTGCCTAGTGATAATACCAGTGCACTGGACGCAGTGTAATATTAACATTTTTTTTTCTCTTAAATTAAATGTTCATCCTATATACTGGCATATACAGTAGCTATTTATCCACAATGGTAAAGTTAAAGTTGAATCCTACAATTTAAATCAACAATTCTTCCATGCAACGTAATGATGAAAATCATCAATGTTATTTTGATCCTCAAAAACTTTCTGAATGTTGATGACAGAGACAATGAAAGTCAATGTTTTGAATTTAATACAAAAAGTTTTAACTAAATGGAATTTGATCCGATTGTTTTCTTAATTGAAATATATAATACTAAAAGTCTGATTGTGTTTATATGTAACATCTAAGTAGCTGAAATGGCACATTGTCACAAGTGGTATTGAATTAAGGTACCCCTGAAATGCGCTAACTTAAAGAATGCAAAAAAAGTCTGGGTGATTTGCAACTGAATAATAATTGTGTGGGGTCTGCTTTGCGCTCACCTCTAGCTATATTATGATGACAGATTTGTCAAGGAAATAGTCTCCCTTATTTGCAAATGCAAAAAAAAAAAGTTTCATTCTGTTCATATCAGATTGCACTAATTCTCTCAAAGGTTGTCTAGTAGAAATACAAAAGTTGCTTGTCTCTACAGAATTACAACTAAATTTGTAAAACTATAAGTCACATCTGATAAAAACAATCATTTAAAAGAAAAAAGAAAATGTTGTGGTCTTGCTAGATATTGATCGAAAAGGATTATTGGCTTCAAATGCACTTTCTAAAGCGGAGTTAATTCTAAAATGTCACTTTTAAAGTTTAATTTTTGTACTTGTTTTCATTGAAAACAGCTGATGACAATGACAACATGCAAAGAAATGTTGGTTTTTATTTCTAATTTAGTCTAACAAAAAAATTTTTTTAAATGATTTAACAAATAAACTGAAATTCACTTAAAAAGAAAAAAAGATATGATATTAAAATTGAATAAGTGTTAAGAAAAAAATGATCAACCCCTACTTGACATTATTTGGTGACTTTGAAACCGAAAACAATGCTGTCCCTATCTTGGCTACCTTGAAACTAATCTCAATCTTAGTCAAATTATACATTTAATTTTATTAATTTACTATATTAAGTCATTATTTGATATGAATTAAACATCCTATCTTTGCAATATTTGTTTTCTATCTTCAATATTTCTGAAGGTTTGCTATCAACATTATTTTTCCACAATTCCTATTAATGTAAGATTTTCAAATGTCATAGCAAAAATAACTAGTTATACCAAAATAATTGAATATTTTTTTGTCAGTTTTACTCCTACATAAAAAGGTCATAAAATAATATTAGGATAAGTAAAGTCTGACCAGTTTTTAATTTTAGTATTAAAGCACTGTATTAGTTAAACAATAATTTTATTGACACACAGATTCATAAATGTGAACAGTTCAAGTTGATATATTATTATGGTTTAAAAATAATGTCCATAAGATGGCCACCTTGACTTTCCAAACATTGTAGGATGTTCTGTAGAATGTCTATGAGACGCATCCTGCCAGCAGGTGTACAGAAGAAGCGTATTCAGATGGCCATCATCTGAATACACTGTCTGTGCACAGATGCTGACTTGACGTGTTTCATAGAGACTTTACTTTTCAGATATCCCCCACAGGAAGAAATCAGGTGCTGAAAGGTGTCACATTTTAAAACATTTCTTTCGTTACAAGTTGAGTTAACGGTAAACTGTTTGAAGTTTAGTAAGCAAGGATCGTTGGTCGGTACAGCAGTAGAAACTTCCATCAAAACACTGATTGCCCCATTACACAATCTTCCCTAAATGTTTCCTGTGTAGCTGTTACAGTGTTTGTTTTGATGAACGTTTCTACTTCATAAAACGATGCTGTACCAAACAATGATCCATGCTGACTAAACTCCAAGCAGTGTGCTGTTGGATCATTAAAAAGCCACCAATGAACTAAACCTGTAACAAAAGAAACAGCATTTTAAAAAGTGTCAGGTGTTTCTGCCCCAACCTATATATAAACGAATGTGCACACTTTAAACAATAATTATGTAACATAAAATTCCATTTTTTTTAAAAAGCTTAAATAAGTGATAATTTATCAAGAAAAAAAAAATTCAAAAACAGACTAGCAAAAATAATGAAGAAAATATTTGAAGCCATTTTTTAGTGCAATCATTGACATTAAGAGAAAGTAACAAGTTGGGTAGAGAGCTTTGAGAAGAACAAAAAAGAAATAAAGGGTCCAATGAAGCCTTTCTTGGCAAAACAACTGAAAGTGCAGAGTTGAGTTAGTTACTGAGCAATGAAAATTATTCAGCTTATGAGGAAATGTTCTTTGACTACATTGGAGATGTAAGCTCATTACATCTTTGATTAATAACAGTTTACATATTACAATTAAGCTGAGAAACTAATTCCCATCAAAATCATTAGAGATTCAAAAGAATAGCACTTAATTTAAGTAACAAATCAAATACACCATTTCTTTAGGAAAAATGCAAAAGCTCAAGTTATATATTGTATGGCTTCATTCTGAAACGTGAACAACTGGAATACAAAGTGAATATCACAAATAAGAAATTTTTTGAAACATTTTTGATTTATAATAATTTCTTATGATACCAATTTTCTTTCCAAATTGCCTCAATTTGGAAAGAAAATTGGTATCATAAGAAATCTCAATATTTTGTTACATAAGCTGTAAAAGACATTGAATATGTTCGAAATTGAAGTGGAGCCACCATGTTACAAAGTATTTTTACTAATTTCTAATCTTAAATAAAGAAGAAACTAAACATGGGAGTCAGCAGATTCACCAACAACGAATACACTTTACTGATAACAATTTAGCGAGATGTACAATTTCTTCAGATATACAAATTACTGAGAAAGTCAAAATGAATTAAAATTATGAAATAAATTTCAAACACTTTTGTTTTTATTATGCTAAACAAAGTTTAGATACATAAAATTTAAGGGGTATTTTTGCAATTTAAACAGGTTTTTGTCAGTTGATTTTTCATGTAGTTCAGCATAATTTCTATATTTAAATGTTTTTAATTTAATTTGTAGATATTTATATTTACTTTTTTGATGATGAAGTGATGTAAATCATTATTTAATTTTTGACTACTATTTACTATTATCATCTTAATTTTTTTAGTTGCTGTTTTTAAAAATCAGAAATTAAGATGAAGGTAAATTATTTATTGCTAAGATGTGTACTTTTATATACAACTTGTATACTTTTAAAAACATTTTTATTTGTATTTTAATAATTATGTTGTATTATCTGTATTTTAATAATTATCAACAGAAATCGTTCATGTATGTTTGTAATTCCCTCACAACAAGTGTGATAATTTGGGACTCTAAACTACGATGTGAAAAAACAAGATACCCAATAGGTTTCAGGTCTAAGTTATATAAATGATAATGAAGGTTTTAAAAATAAATTTTACGACTAAACATTTTTATTTGCGCTGATAAGATACATGAAATTTATAGATAGGTTTGTTTTTTTTTTTAAATGCAAACAATTTTATTTAAACTGGAAAAGTTAAGAGTTAAAATAAATATATTCTATTTTAGGGAAAAAAAAAAAAAAAAAAAAAAAATCTCTAGTTTTATTGAATTTTATTTTTTTTCTATATTATGTCCCATTGTTTACACAGGAAACAACTTTTTCAAAGACAAAAAATCTCTGGTTCTAAACATGAAAAAACATAATTTTTAGATTGAAAAATTCTCTATTCATTTTTTACGAAAGGGATAAATATTTCTTACAATAAAAATGATTCTTATACAAGTTATCTTTTTTTTCTCATCACATATCGCTTTTTCATCAAAAATATATATTCGTTCCAGTAAATTCTTTTTAATCCTTAACCTTTTTGTAATTTTAAAGATCTTCGCAAATTGTATCTCGATAAATGTTAATTTGTTGTCAGTAACTTATTGTCGGTAAATCTTCCATGACCCGCTAAACGCAGCAGAACAATTTCATAAGATAAAATATCAGTCATCATTAGACATTATCTAATAATACATAGAGTCACTACAACGAAGAGCATGATAATAAAGATTAAAGAATAATTATAATTTATATGCAAACAAACATAAGCATTTATCAATCTTTATTACATATATATTATTATACTAGTTAATACCCATGAAAAAATTCAGATATATTCGAATTTCTATAAAACAATTTTTAAAAAAATAGTGAAGATGTTTCAGTTGAAAAGTCCAGTTTCAAATGGAGAGTAGGAGGTTATTTTTATCAGCAACATTTTTACCCCCAGTGGAAGAGTCCAGTGTTACAGACAGAAATAAAAAGGTTGCACTGCTCATAATATAAGTATGTATTAACTTAGGAGTTGGTATCAGACCAGCTATACTGGAAGATCCGATGAGGATCGAACCCACTAACCAAAGTCTAGCTTGCTGATCATTGCTATACGACAGGTGTCCTGAAGCATTTTTTTTCATGATCTACTCATTAATAGCAGTGGAAAAAATTCACGGATATAATTAGATTGAGATGTTTTGTTTTTGTTTTATTTTTAGAAAAAAAAATACTGAATTTGTTTACCAGGAAGAGTGCATAGTTTGAAACAGCGAACCAAGAAAAATCACACTGTTCATTATTAGAGTAGATAAAGTCTGAATCAGCTTCTGCTGATCCATGAAAGTCTTTGTGGCGGATTGGTAAAGGTGGCCAGGCGGAAACTGGAATCCCTCTGGCAATGAGGGGTGTGAGTTCGATTCTCACTGAAGGGTTACTCTTTATTTCCAATTGCGCTGCTATTCGTTGCCATAAACAATGGCCTGAATTGAAAGTTGTATAAAAAATTTTTTTTTTTAAAATAAAATTATGATGAAGGTAAAAACTAGTCAAATTTAATAAAAATAAGCATTTATCTTTAAAATACTTAACTGTCAGCAGAATCTTCGACAAGAACATGGATATACATTGGTAAATGTCATTGGATGAACGCTGGATAAGACTTATTTACATAAACGTTTATGTGGAGAAAAAGAAATGTTCAAAATCTTCCTCAAAATTAAACTGCATTCACAACCTTGATTTTTTAAAAAAGTATATTTATCATATCTGGCAACAATTTAACCTAATTTATACATGAATTTGTTCTGTAAACACCTGTAGGAAAATCTTTGCATTATTTTTAATCTGACCATGAAAATCAACCAGAGACAAACTGTACGTGTAATCCTTGACATTTTTAGAAAAGTAGCTGAGAAAGAAAGCAGGGAAAATTCAGTACCTGTACTCATGTTCCAGCTGTAAAGAAAAATATTCCATTTTCCATCAAAGCCAATCAACTGGTATTGAAACTGATCCGGCAACTCAGGACAATTCAGGTGAATGCAGATTATGGAATAGAAGTTAAATGTATCTTTATCCAGCAAATCACTGACTGAATGCTGCCCTGGAGTGTTCAAGATATACTTAAACAAGAAAGTAGTCAAGTGGATACTTACTTACTTTCAGATGAAAGTCAATATATAATGTAAATCCACTACGCTGTCGAGGATCCCATTTATATATTAAAGTTAAATTATTGGCATGGGAAAGAAAGACTTGAGGGGTTTTAAAAAGTTTTTTTACAGGACAAATAATTCCCATTAGGATTTCTTCACCACTGGAATTGCGTTCTGTAATGATTATCTTTGGTAAACATTCCATTGAACTGGTAGAGGTATTTTCAGGCTCCAATGGTATCTCAAATCCACGTAAATCTGTGAAATTCAATTCAACATATACATTTTTGTTGGCAATGATGTAAAAGTCGCACGAGTTTCTTTCTTTAGCCTCATACTGTTTTGAGTAGACAATAAGAATGCTTTTGTTGTTATATGTTGAACCACATTCACCTGAAAGGAAATACAATAAGTAGTTAAGAAACAAATTTGACATAAAAATAAAGAAAAGGTTTAGGGAGGAAACAGAGTTAACATTTTTAGTAAAAAATAAAAAGAATGACACATCAAAAATATTTTGTAAGGTATGCAATATCAAACAAATGGTTATCATTTTAAAATGCTTTCATTTTTGATTATTCCAATTCAAATGGCGGAACCTAGTAATGAATTGAAGAATATTACAAATAAAAGTAATAGCACAAGCAAAGTTGTTTGAAGATTTTGTTTAGTTATATTACAACCCAATTCTCTGAATACAAATTTTTTATTAAAGTACAAAATGGTTCTCGTAATTGCTGACATTAAATTTTAAATATTTGAAATTTTCAGTGTCGCTCAATGCAATAGAAATTTTAAGATCTTTTTAGAGTTGAATCCTTGATTTGAAAGAAGAAAGAATTTTTGATTTTATTTTATAGTACGTACATGTACACACATATACGTATACAAAAGTATTGTTCAATGATAGTCCCAAAAAAGCAAATAGGAATAGAGGGTGAGGCTTTAGAAGAGAATGACAAATACGTTTACCTAGGTCAGATAATAAAGTTAGAGAAAGACTAGGAAATCGAAAAAAAACCGATGCATAATGATTGGCTGGAAAGCATTTGGTATGAATAGAGACATATTGAAGAGCACTTTACCAATGTGCTTAAAGCGTAAAGTACACAATGAATGCATAATACCAGCTATGACCATTGGATGTGAAACATGGAAATTAACTAAAACTGAGAACCAACTTAGAATTGCACAGAGCCATGGAAAGAGCAATGCTAGGGATAACTGAGATAGAAAAAGATCAACATGGATCTGAAGGATATTATACAAATAATTAAGCAACAAGATGGAGATGAGCTGGAAACTTAGCAAGAAGAAATGACAATAGATGGAGCAAAAGGCTAACTGATTGTTGACGATGGGACGGTAAACGCAGTAGAAAAACACCAGACACAAGATGGAAGTTTGCTGGTAAGACATGGCAGAGATCAGCACAATCGCAGTTGTCATGGAAGGAGATGGGGAAAGTCCTTTGTATAGCAGTGGACTTATAATGGCTGATGATGATATATTGCTCTATACAGAGGAGGGTGGAAGGCATGCTTTGATAAGATAATGTAGGCCTACATATGTATCTGCAATGCTTAATACAATTCTTTTTATCATTATCAACAGGCTAAATTTGTTTCAGGAAATCTATTCATGCTTTTTCACCAAAACTTAAAATTGTCTGAATTAACAAGAACATGTACTATATTGATTCTATCTAAAAACACTTAAACAAAATAGGCTCTTCATTTTTATTGTTAATTTTTATTATTTCGGAGACAAATTATCCAATCCAAAAATTTACTTTCATCTCCAAGTAACAAATGTGAGAAAAGTCATGAAATATATAAATGATAATAATGGTTTGTTTTTAATCTTGATATTTAAAACTAACTTCTCACTTGATTTATAACTGACTTGAAAGGAATCAACTTACAATTCATCCGATATTCAAGTACCGTACACTTCACCCATTAAAACCAACCTCAATACTTAATTATTTACCAAATCTGAAAACTAATTTCTTTAAAAAATATGAATGGCTTCAAAATAATTTACTGTAGAGCATCTAAAAAAATTTCAGAATTTTTATCCAACTTGTGAATATTATAACTAAATAAGCAATTCATTCAATATAAATTAATGGTTATTAAAATAATTGCTAAAATAAGTGAAACATTTGAGGAGTTATTAGGTTTACTAAACAGCAGTCAGCAAGAGGACTACAAATGACAAAACAGTTGCATAGTTTTTGCTAGTGGCTGTTATCTCACTCACTCTCGAATCATCTAACCTCATTGTGCAGTGGTATTCACACGATCTGGTCTCCTTCAATAAGGAAAAACAGCTTCATTTCTCATCTTGAATAAACAACATTACTCCTCTACCCGACCACTTGTCAAAACAATCAACATAGCATCAGAATTAGAGGATTGGTTATCACAAAATCTCTCCTGCTTGCTAAACTCTCACAGAATTCACACTGTGGCAAATAGGTTTCTAGAAGGATAACTTTTCTGTTGAGATAGAATTAATTCTTAAATTCTAACCAACTATTCAGACTGTACAGTAACAGATGAGAAGAGTATTTCATTACTTGTTGCACTACACAAGTATCTGTGACTGGAATTTTAAAATTGCCTGAAAGCTATTCAGTTGAGTAATAAAATCCCCTCTGGTAGTTTTGAATTGTCATTTTGTTTTAGACTTTTTTTGTAAGTGGTGCAATCTGCCTCTTTCTTGAGGACTGTTCCCACTCCTATGTAACCTAGTATGTAATATTGCACTTGCCTTTATCATTATCTACTACTACTACTACTGTTATGTCACAACTGCCTCCCTCTACACTTAGAAGCTATAAGCCTCTCCAGAATTATTCTATATCAGTCTTGGATGTAAAAGCCCTTTTTTTCCAGAAAAATTATATAGAAGTTATTAACAACAAAAGATGGACGGTTCATTAAAATTCTTATTCAAATTATTGCAGACTGTATTTTTATAGAAAATTAGATTATATTTAAAACAAAGAAAAAATCAAGAGCCTTTAAATAAAAAAAAAAAAACAGCCATAAAAAAAAAAAATGTAATATTGTTTGCATAAATGAAAAATATCTAAAAGTGCATAAAATGGTTAAAAGCATCTTTACAAAAATTGAATAATAAATATCAGATTAAATGTTTTCTTGATAAGCACTGTATGAAAGAAATTAAAAGTAAAAATAACAGGGTTACATAAAATTATGTATTTCCATGATATAATGCACATGATATGTTTAATTTAGGGTTTGTCTAGGAGCCATTCTAGCTAAGAGGGGTGTGCGGGTACCAGTCACACCAACCCACACCAACCCATGACCTTGGTGGTATCATAAGCTGGGTGCTTTTTAAAGCAGAACTGTTCGAGAAACATGCACATTATATAGTGGGAAATATGGTATCTACTACAAAATTCCAGTTTTTGTCTCTTTCTAGATTATAAAAACAAGCTTGATTTTCTAACACATTTGGGAGTCACTGCAATGTTTCGTATCCAGCCTCTGTGATAGCCTTACTGGCAGTAGCTGACGATGTTAATTCAATATAAGCTTTAGTTATAAAGTAATAATAATAAAAAGTTAAAAATATTAGTTGTTTGTGTAATAATACTTTTTGTACAGCTAAGCATCAAATATGCAAAGACTGGTTGGAACACTTATATGCATATAGATTGATAATGTTTAAACAGGTTACAGGTGCAGTCTTGTGATGAGATTTGTGTATAATGTTTTCTTAAACTAGACTTGTCTAAAAAAATTTTTAAAATTAAAAATATATTTTTTAAATTGACTGAGGGAAATTGTAACATCCATGTAAATAAACTAATTAAACTTATTCCTATTGAATTAAGCCTGATAGAACACTTGAGATTATGAAGCATTCACACATCTTTAAAATGAAAGCAGTATTAAAAGCAGAGATGAGATTTAAGCTAGACAGACAAACCAGCTGAACTAATCCGGCTCATTTTTGTCTGCATTTCTGAGATGAGGAATTATTATTATTATACACGGATTTACTTGGAAAGCGCCCTCATCTTGTTTGTCACAATGTTTTGGCTATTGTACTCTCCAGCCTTCTTTGGGTGCGTCGTAGTTGGTAACCTTCTGGGAATTTCAAACCAAACTATTTATTCAATCAACAGGAGTAGATTATTCTCATTCTGTTGTCCATGCCAGAGGATATCTCATTATGACAGACACCTGAAGAAGGCTGGAGGGTAGAATTGACTAAACACGACTATAACAACCAAGATGAGGACACTAGTCTGAGCAAATCAGTATATAATAATAATGTCCATCTTTTAATAAATGGTTATAGTTACAAACTTAGGCACACAAATATTAACAGTGTTTAATAATGCAAAAGTCATTGGTAAGTGAAAATTATTTGATAACTTATTTTTCTGGATGGCAATCTGAGGAATTCACAAAAAACTCATAGAAAAATGGTGGAAGAGAGGAGAATGGAGGTAGATTATACAGTTTTATTGTGTTCAGTCCTTGAAAGACTTATCTGAAATTAATAAATTTTGTGAAATAATCCACGGTGAAGTGTAAAATGCTTAGAGAACTAAGACTTATGGGTTGGTTCTTTTTTTATCATCCTGATGATGCAAATTAGACAAGTGGGTGGTTGCTGTGTAGTGAGATTTGGCCTTGATGCCAGGATTAATATAACCAGCACTAACCCCCCCC
>VCCN01005986.1:7652647-7665272 GCA_006491835.1 Architeuthis dux | reverse complement strand
GGGTCTCGTCTTATCTGAAGGTCGCCTTATCTGCCAAAATATGAGTGTGTGTATATATATATTATATATATAAAATATAAAGCAAATAAATACTGAAATTGAAAAATACACACAAAATAATAATTCTTCCCACTTATGAACCTTGTATGCAAACAGCAAATACGACTAGCATAACAGACAAATCACCAGCTTTTCAATTATGATTAGGTCACCTTAATTCATTATGCAATCAATCCTCCCAGCTGCGATGAAACTATAAGAGAGTTAATATAGGAAAAACATTAAATCACGACAGGAATGCATATCTTGAAATGTTTTTTTGGTCAATTATTTTTTCATAATTACATCAAATCAGTCTATTAACAATTTATATTCGCTCTAACATTATTTAATAATCAGAAAGATAAACTTGTAACAACCTTCAATTTTTATAATTGATACACTATATACTGAAATTTTAAAACAAACAGCTATATACAACTACAAAACATTTCATGCTACTTGAAGTTCAAAAATAAATTTTTAGTTTTGACAAGTAAACAATTTCAACTTCAATATAGGAAAAAAGTTTTCTAAATTAGATTGGAATTCACAGGGTTTTTTTTTTTTATTGCAAGCCTACATTTTACTGTAAAACAGTTTAATAAAGAAAAGTTACAAAATTATTTCTGTAGATGTAATATTATTCATTCCTCATGGAGAAACTTTGTATTTTACAACAATAAAAAGCTTTAAACCTTCTTAAATGCTTTATCCTCTTAAACGTAAGTCCGAGACCTCATTTCATGAAGAGAATATTAAGTTCCTACGGGTTTAAAAAATAAAATATTTCATTCCTGTGAGTGTAGGCTCAAATCACAGAAAGAGAGGCAGCGTAGATGGCAGGGGTTTGCTTAAGGTTACAAAGTATAACTCCAGGAAATAAAGATTTCCAAAATAAGTTGTAAATTCTATTTTTAGATGCACAAGCATCTATTGTAGCGATAGATGTCACTGACTGACTATCTGACAAATTGACATATCGAACGCCACACACCATCTCCACTCTTAATTAAATGTTGTGGAAGGATGGTCAATAGGCTAAGTGATTGAATTTTGGGGCGGATCCAGGAATTTTCCAGTCACCTCCCCGGCATCGTAGCTATATGTACACGGCACAATATCTTTAAAGGTTGCAATGAATTTCAATAAAATTTGAAGGGTGAACAATGTGCTAAGGAAGAAGTGTTCAAATTTTGGGGTGGATCAAAGAATTTTTCAGTAAACTACCCTGCATCGTAGCTTATATATATATATATATATATATATATATATATATATATATAGCTATTTACACACATACATACAACAAAAGTTCTCGATTAATTTTCTTTTTAGGGCGTCCCCCCCCATTCCAATTTTTTGGGGCACTTCCCAATTAGATGTTTTTCTTTTGGGGTCGCACATCCATTTTTACTTTCTTTTGTAGGCGTACTACCACCGGGATTAGTTCCTTTACGTCATTGACCGACTGACATACCGAAACAATTTTAAAGGAAGATGCTTTTAAATGAGATCGAATTAGCGCATCTATGGTCCCCCCCCCAATTATTACAGAACTAGAGACATAACATGGCCAAGTTCAACGTTAAAATGATGTAATAAAACGATTTTTAAATTCAGTTAAAAAAAAAAATTTTTTATTCAGTAGGCTTCAAGATAAAACTTTGCAACTCAACTTCAAGTAAGTATATTTATTTTCAATTCACGAACTGTATTATTGTGGTTAGAACAATAAAAGGTGGGAAAAAATATAATCGCATAAAAAAAACCTTAATTTTATTTCTGTCGTGTAGAATCATCTGATTAAAAAAAAATAATTTGTGTAAAAAGAGAACTCGTCTCTGGATAAAAAAAAATTAAAAACTATAGCGGTTAGTATTAAAATGCTTTTACTGCTAGATAGTATTATCAAATAAGCACATAGTAACAGCTAGTTACTTTGTGAAGAAGCCTAGAAAAGATAGCGAGAAGAGAGTCGAGACTAAGGTGGAAGAAGAGAGAAGAGATTCTAGAGAGAGGAGAAAAAGAAGAGGAGGAGAGAGAGGCTAGGTGTGGCGAGGCGAGATTAGATCGTCGAGTCAGGTGTTGAGTTCTTGTTCTTCTTGCAGACCTGGCTGGAAGGCAGACAGACAGACAAGCAGGCCAGCAGACAGACAGCAGCAGCAGCCAATTTGCATAATCTCTAGACAGATGACTAGACAAAGGTGGCAGAAGCAGCAATTCGAGGAGCACAATGCTCTTGTCTTTTTCTCTCTCAACTAAAGATACCTTACTACTATGTTGGTGACGACAATACAGAGACATCTCGACAACTATCTACAAGGAATTTGACTTAAAGAAAGAGAAAAAAAAAAACAGGCTCAAAATTTATTAACTGAGCAGTTATTTAAAAAAGACGGACACGACCATCTGGTGACACGTCTAGCTTACTAAAATTTTCTTAGGGATAAGAAATTTTTAAAAAATAGCCAAAACACATGAAATAGTTATATTTGTCATTTTGAAACAAGGTTCTCTTTGTGGACGGAGATTTCTTTTAAATTGAAAAGACTCATTTACGAGAAAATTCGTTAAAAATTCATTTCAATAATACTAGTGATATTACTTAAATGAAAAACGGCATAAAATATTTGCAATAGCGTGGGAAAGTATTATAGCCGATTTTTCTAGCTAGTTTAAAAAATAAAATCCAGTTTTCGATTAAATTTAATTGCGATATCATGTAAAAATAAAATTTAAAAAATACATGGAGATATTTACGTGTTAGACAAAGAAAAGTTAGGTTAAATTGCTAAGTACTTTATCGTGAACAACGATAGTTGGGCGAGGTAGACATTTCGGTTGTTGCACTTGGTGAAATAAATAAAATAATGGTGTGATAAGCAAGTCTAATCAAGTACAGTACAGAGTTCACGCCTAGTATTAAACAGGATAAAACATACAGAAAGATTTACGATGAGAAATATGTGATTTTAAACTTAATAAATAATAATACTGGGAATAAAACCTAATGAAATACCGAGTAAATGCCTCTAGAAAGAAAAAAAACTCCAGTCTAAAGAAAAGGTCAAGGTGACCAGACATTAACCAACACAGATTGAGGTCAGCGTGACATAAACCGAGATTTTATATACACACACACACACACACACACATATACACACCAAATAAATAAAAATGAGCTAATACTGCAGAAAGGTTAATAGCGATAAAAAGCAATAAATGGTTAGAAACAATTAAAAGTAAAAAAACTTTCTGTTAGACTCTGAACAAAAAGGTTTTATTAAAAGCCAATGCTTCAAGGAAGTAGATGACAAGTTATGTTAGTATTTCTTTTTCAACGCTTACCAACAGCTTATTACAAAAGTTAATTGATTCAGCTGTGTCTAGACGAGATAATAGAAATGGCTTTCTCTCCCTAGCAGCAGCAACATTTAAAAAAAAAAAAAAAAAAAAAAAAAAAACTTCCACGTGTACTGCAGGGTGTCTGGTGTCGCGAGTAGGTGGAGACGGCTGTCGATGGCTTGGTGGGTCGCCTCTGTGACGGACAGGCCATGGGACTTGTGCATTTCTGCCACACCCACGATCCAACGCCTGCAAAGTCGTCCACTTACCCTGACACCTGAACTTGTAGGCTCTGCATGCTGGTTGGTTGGTTGCCATTCTTGTCAAGTGTCCGACCATTTAATTCTCAGGTGCTGGATGAATTTGTGGATTAGCATTGCTCAGTCAATTTTTCTGATTTTCTCATTACTAATCAAATCCCTCCTCGTCATATCTACCTCATCTCACAGGTAGCGATTTTCCTCTCCTAGGCTTTTAGTCAGTGTCCACATAGGTCAGAAAGATGGTGTTGATCAGCCGGGCCTCGATTTCCATGGGTGTGTTGAGGTGTTTCAGGAGGGGAGACAGCTGTAAGATAACACTGTTGGCTTTTTGTACTTGATTCTATCTGTCTAACTTGCTATCTTCAGTGAAGAACCTACCAAAGTATTTGGATTCCTTGGTCTGTTTCAAAGGGATGCCACAGATGGAAACGTCCAAAACGTGTCTGGTGTTTGGCTGACTCATGACTTTTATCTTCCCTATACCAATTCGTTGAGGTGTTCCTGAAGCGGTACTGAACCTTTGTTGAATAAGTTGCTAACCAGATACTGTAGTCTTCCAGGATTCTCCAGTTCTGTTGACTCAGTTGAAGGCCTCTTCCTGGTACACGAATACTATGTGTAGATCATGATTGTAATCGAAGGCCTTTTCACTCTGCTGCCTCAGGGTGAAGATTGCATCAGTGCACCTTCTGCCCTTCGGGAAATGTTTGTTGCAGAGTTGTCCTTTGCTCTAGTCTTCATCCATCTGGGACTTGACCCAAACCATGTTTACATCTTTTCTTTCATTGCTGCCTTTACCGTCTCATTCCACCACACTTGACTTTGCCGCACCCTATTTTCTTCTTTCCACAGTGTTCTCCAAAACCTTCAAGACGGCTCCATTAAAAACTGACAAAGACTCTTCTACACATTGTATTCTGTGCTTATTTTCGGTAAACTGTCCTTTATGCCTTCCTAGACATTCCCCTAGTTTTGCCATTGTGCAGATTCTTGAGATTTTAATCTGTTCTGCTGCCATCTATTGTCACACTCTTGATCTCTGTTTATTGGGTGTTATGAACAGGATGACAGGTCTGTGATCTGTGTCCACTCCAGTGTTGGTTATTGCGAAGATAAAATCAATCTGTGAGGCAGTCCGAAAGTCATTCCACTTATACCATGTGTACATATAGCCGGGCCTGTGCAGATATAAAGTGTTTGTGATGAACAGTTGGAAAACAGCACACAACCTCAGCAATTGTTCACCATTGTAATTACTCTGTTATGTCTATGTAGGCCTAGGTAGGTTTTCCCGGGTGCTCTCCCATTAAAATCCCCCAAAACAAAAATATCTTTTGTATCTAGAATCTTATCTAGCACTTCCACCAGCATCTCATTGCATGGAGCGTATATCTGGATGTAACTAGCTGCCCTTTGCTCGGCCAAATCTTCATAATTCAGTCTGAAATGCATTCAGCATCCAGGAGGTTCTTAGTTATGTTGGGATGCAGAAGGAACGCTACTTCGTGAACTGCTCTCTTTTCTGTGTCTCGAGCTTAACTCTTTCGTTCCTCTTCAATAATCTGAAATCCATGATTGAGATTTTCTGGCTCTGCATAAACATAAAGTGGTGGCCACTTCTAGTTCCTTGTCTATCTTTTTGCATGGTCCCTTTCATCGTTCATATTCCAGTCTTTCCGTTTGTTCGAAAGAAAACAATTACTGACAAGAAATCATAAATTTTTGTTTCTCAGTAGATAAGACATTAAAAATAAATAAAAGTGATTGAAAAATAAATTTAAAAAATAAATAATATGAGAAAGGAATTTAAGAAACATTTAAAAAGATAAAATTAGATGCATAAAATTATTTTGTCCTATATGAACATATTTATCAACAAAATACTGCATAAATGACAGTAATGGTGAAAAAAGCACTTGTTTGTGTGTAATATACACACACACATATACATATACATATATATACACACACACACACACATATATATATATATACACACACACACACATACACACCTTTCTGTATAATATATATGATTACACGAGCCACACCCGACCCAAACAAATTTTCATGTCAAATATCAGTGCAAATTTATAAAAAAAGTTTGGTTTTTTTTAAATGGATAATTTGAATAGTTTAAAATAAAATGTGCTTAAGCAAGCAATATTTCCCTATCCTGTTATGCTCATTAAAAGATTTCACAAATAGAGTAATAAAATAAAAAACCCTCATCTTCCAGAAGGAGAAAAGAAAAGGCTTTGTATTTGTTCTGGTTACAGGCATATGTTTCATTATTCAACCAAACAATGCCCAATTTTTACAATGGCCTAATTGTTCATAAATATTTACAATTTAAGGTTCACCATCTGCACTTGTTAAGATTTTTTCAGATCTCACCAAAAATAAGTTGCTGGAAATTTCTACCATTGCATAGAAATCCCACCCGCTTGATTATGGAAATTGCCACTCAACTTTTGTTAATGATATTTTTTCTTGGTTTAGCCTTTTTTTAAGTAAACTGGTGCTTACGTATAAATACCTTTAGGCAAGAGATGAATAGATTTTTTATACATGGGTCATTCCATATCAAGTGTACCAATGGTTCTCACTCGACCATTTATGATTTTACTCTAACTTTAGTCACAGGTTCTATTGGGTCTGAAATGAAGTCCTGTAAAATTTTAGCTCAATATCCACGAACAATGATTACTTTGTTCAGTTGGCAAATTATTTTTTCCATTTTCAACTAGCCATCATTCCATAATAGAAAGTTTTACTACGCTGTAGATTTTGAAATTGTTATCAGCCCAGCTCTAAAAAAATAGGTTTTCAGAAAAAGATGGCAAAGTGGGCTCCAAATTTCATTGGTATTTCCAGGAAGCCATCTTAAGTAATCATAACTCAGGACCTGGCTCACCCCAGGAGCTGTCTGGCAAGGAAGAAAGTAGTGTCAATACACTACAAAATGTCACATTCTGGATCTTTCTAGCTTTTCTAGATCATGAGAGATGACGTCTAAAAAATTACCCAAATTAAAAAACAAAAATGTACCAAGAGACAAGCTGCATAATTTTCTAACAAAAACCTGATGAAAAGAGCATATTTAAAAATACTTGGGGGCCAGTTTCTTGGGGGAGGTGGGCTTAATTCTTTTATGTTCTAATAGAGCATTGAATTTTTATTTACTCGCAATCCTGCATGGTGGTTTATAAGCCACTGCCAATTTCTTTAATTCACAATTATTAATATGCCTCTTTGGGCATCTCCAACTATACACAATATTTACACATCAACTTCTAAACAATTACAAAATTCATAAAAACATATTCAAATGTACATAAATATAAACATCTACAATTTATCACAATTCACCGACTCTTGAAAATCTCAGATTCTAAAAATGTCCTTGTAATTTCATGTTTTTACCATAATTTTAAAAATTATCTATTTTAAAACTTTGTACACTATTGCTATCTTTAACATTAGGTAACTTATTCCCTCCCTCCCCCCCAAAAAAAGAAAATCTGTTTTGTAGATAATCTTGCATATAATTGGCATCTCCATCACCTATGCACCTGTGTAGATGGCCAGTAAAACTGTCCCTATGGCCCATGAGGGTGCATAAATGTAATATATGTATCTTCACAAACTCCACAAATGTTTCCCATCCACCAGAAACCCTCAAAAACACATGTTGCATATTGGCTGGGTTGCACTTTCAACTCTCTTCAGTGAGACAATACAAAAACCATGAAAATTTCCAAAATCTTTGTTATCACAAGGAAGATATTGATGGGATAACAGCTGAATGGAGATTTTTTTTTTTGCTACCAATCATGAAAAATCAGCTTGTGATGGTGCAGGGGGTACATTAAAGAGATTGGCAGCTCGTGCAAGCTTGCAGAGACCAATAACTGGTCAAATGATGACGCCTCCTATTGACCTCTTTGAATTCTGCCAAAATGAAGCGTGTGGAATTACCTTCTTTTTTGTGTCATAAGAGAAGATACAAGGTGAGAGGGAAAAGCACTGGAAATGACATTTCAGCTGCTGGAACTCGGGGAAAATAATCATTTTGTTCCCATAAATGGAGAACAGATTCAAGTTAGCAGAATTTCACGAGATACTTTTGTAGTAAATGTTGGGATCTACAATGACGTAGATAGAAGAGAGTTGAAAGTGCAACCAGGCCAATATGTGGCATGTGTTTTTGAGAGTTTCTTGGGGATAGGAACCGATCACTGTGGCCCGGTGGTAGAGTGCTGGCCTCGAGCCATTCCGAAGACTATAAAAATGGTACTCAATGCTTCTCTGCTAAGCACTTAGCATAAAGTTTGGAGAGGGATGGGCATGCATCTTGCCCAAGACACACACATATAGGGGTGCCCCAACGACACAGTACAGGGGACAGAAACCCTGTACTGATCACGCACCACGGTGGACTGGAAACATTTTGTGAAGAACAAAAAGATGCATATATTACATTTATGCACCCTCATGGGCCAAAAGAACTGTTTTACTGGCCATCTACACAAAACTGTTGCTGTACAGCCAACAGACGTGGCACCTAGGCGATGCCAATTTCTCTGCAATCAAAACGAAGAAATTGGCAGTGGCTTATAAGCCACCATGTACCACGCAGGATTTTAAATAAATAAAATTCCAAATTCAGGAGGTCATTAAACAATTATATTTTCAAAATCTACATAAAAAGTTGACCCTGAGAACAAATTTTCAGCATAGTAGAACTTCCTGTTATGGAATGGTAGCTAGTTGTGGCGTTACTCCCTCCACCTTATGCTATTTTATCCAAAGCTATGGGGTGGGGGTGTATACATGCCTTTCCCAAGGGCATTATTGTGAAGTGAACACAAACTGTCTTAGCCAGAGTTTGAACTTGGTTCACAGAGTTCATTCTCCATGACATTACCAACTCGGCCACCCTGCACCGCCACAGATGATAGCATTTAGTTAATTAAAATGTAAATGAGATAAAAATCAGAAAGTTAAAATTCAAAGATTAATCAACGTTTGTCATTTGACACTAAAGATTTTGGCCACAATAATTTTAGCTATGTTAAAGAGAAAAAAAAAAGAAAGACTCAGAAGTTAGACTGAGAAATTTACCATATGGCTATATTGATTTAATTTTAATCATCTGGATAAATAGACTAGTTAAAAATGGAAAGTTAGATTTCCTAAAATTGATTTATTTTGATAAGAACCAAGTCTGACACACAATCCAAATGTATAAAATTAAAAGGTCAAACTTAAAATTAATAGCTTGTGAGTTTAGGTTTTCTAAAATAGGCTCATGAATAAAAAATCTGGTAACAAGTGTTGTCTTAATACAAATACAGTTTGTATATTTGGCCTTTTTTCCCCCCAGTAGGAGTATTTAAATGTTATCTTTTATTTTTATTCATTATGGAGTGTACATCATCAAGGCCAAGTACAAACTAAATGATACATTTTTATAACAATCTTTATTTTTAAATAAGAGCCAACATTTTAAGAATCTTGACTGCATCTATCTGCAATTCAATAACAATTCCTTTGAAATTGGCATATGAAGTTTAAACAATAAAATTTAGATTTGCTGATAATGCAGGAGGTGGGCCACAAAGACAGTATCTAAAAGGTGCAAACAAAGATTGCCAACTTATTTAGCACAACTGGGTCATTTTCAGAAGAGAGCTTTTAATTTCTAATACAAGAGACTGAAAAATAGTCTACAGAAAAAAAGAAATTCTTTAAAGTTCTCCTGAAGAAGGAAATTCATTTAAGTACAAATTTGTTAGCAAAAGAATTGTCCAGTTTGTAGTTAAAATATTGTTTATTTTACTTATGTTATAATCATCATAATAATAATAAAGCTAATTAGTTGTCAGCCAGAACAATAGTGAAATAAGAAATTACAGAACAAAGTTTCTTTTTATCTGGGAGGGGGTCTACAAGAACACCTCAGTGCCATATTGGGAAAGAAAAGTCACCTTTTTGCTAAACTGCAGACAAAATGAAGGGACATATTTTCAGCTTTATCCTTAAGAAGGAGGAATGGCTGAGAATACAACAAGCAAAGTAAGAAAAAAATTAAATGAGTATTGGGTGGGGGGAGAATGGCTGCTATTTAGCCTTCTCTTGGGATGAAGGATTTTGCCCGATGGCATTAGATATGTATGTACCAATCTGGTATGTTTTTGGCACACGGACATCTACATAAGACACAGAACCAAACATCAGCTATTTCCTTCATGTAAGAATAGTATTAAAGTCAAGGAATAATTATCTCACTGCTAAGAAAACAGTCTTATTACTATTTTGTACAAATGCTGGGAGTGCATTCTTATCTAATAGGATGAACTTAAACAAAAAAAATAAAATAAAATAAATAAAAAATAATACCTTGAAAATGCATAAAAATATAATTCATACATTATTATTTATAAGTGTGACTGAAATTTCACATTAATTTCAAAATATAGAAAATTGTTAAGCTTAATCCTATGCATTATAATATATGCACAATAAATAAAATCTACAGCACGAAGAAAATAGAAAAGGTTAGGAATCACTAAAATCAATAGGACTGTGCTGGGAACATTCACATAGACATGAAATTTCATGTCTATCCAGATATTACTTTTTTGAAGAGTTATTGCTCAGACATTAAATATATAATCTTTGTCAACAACAATTATTTAATATTATTTATTGAACTAAAGGAATAAATATTTTGAAATTATGCATAGGTACAGGTTTGTATGTTGAATAATAATGAAAACTGCTTGAAGTTGTGATCAAAATTAACAATTTCTTCCCCCCCCCCCAATATCTACACAAAAGAAACTAATCCATCCTAAAATTTTAAACATGCACCTTCATTATGGAGTGATTTATTAATATCAATTGCATAATAAATATTTATGTTGAAAACTAACTAATATTTTAATCCCATGTTAGTGTAGTAGATTTTAAAATATTAAAATTAATTCTCATGTTAATGAAGTCTTCATTCTTTAATGACTTTTAGAAAATGACATTTAAGCCAGTGTTGTTAACTTTCAGAAGCAAACTGAGAATATCAACTAAAATGGAAGATAATGTAAAAGTTGGTGTCCTCTTTGTAATGAGAAATTACAGCCAATGAAAAAAAAAAAAAAAAAAAAAAAACCCAGCAGGCTCTGATTAAAAAATAAATAAAAACACTCTGGTGTCTACTGAAGAACAAGTGTACCTTTATCACTTCAATTATGTTAAGGTCAAGCTAACCAGCTACACAAATGCAAGGTCAATAATGTCGCAATAACCTCACATACACAAAAATCAAAATCCTGATGGGAATTAGAAAACTATTGTCTTAAATCTACTTAAGTCTTCAAATCTAGCGAGCTGTAGACCATATCAAAATCAGTCCCACACTATAAGTGATGTTGACATACCCGTGATATTAATATGTACCAGTAAAAGCTTGAAAATGGGGACAGGAGTTGAGGAGTAAGGGTAATGATTCAGTTACATCTTATTTAATTGATAATAAAAGTAGTAGAATCAACTATTATGTTGAAATTTATATAAATAAAATGATAGATTCAATTTCTAAATACAAATAGAAAATGACTCAGAAGCAGAAAGAAAGAAGAAAAACCATGAAAGAAACATTTTTCCTGGCCTTTTGCCTCTGGGTCCAAGTTTAGTATCTGCTTTTGCTAGTTTGATAAAAGTATGAAGAGAAAACTTTTTAATCATGATCACTTAAAATACCAATCATAAAATTGCTTTGATAGGTTATTAGTTTAGATTTAAAATTTAATGGAAACCGTTTTTTTAAGTCTAAAAGACAAAATATTTTTTATGACTTAGAAACAAAATGTAATGGTCTTTACATACTGAATCAAAGTTATTACTTTCCTGCTTGTAAATAAGACTCCTCCAGCCACACCCAAAGTATTAAAATGAAAATCTCCAAACAAGTTCAGTTTTGTGTCCTCAAATTCCAAAATGTTTTAAAATAATATCCATGCACTAATTGTATACTTATGTAAAATAAGGAGGTGCAGGGTATTGTAACAGTCACCAACATAGGAATTGGTGAATGAGCTTGAATTTTGGTTGAAGCTGCTTATGCTCACTGCACTGTGAGATACTGCGAAGAAAAAAGTCTTGTCACTGGCATACCATGCCACGGTGGGTGATGGGGAGGGGCACATGGAGAAAAACTACCCTCCCATAACTATGATCACTACCTGATCAGGTAGCAGCAGCAAAAATAATAGCTATTTACTTACATCAACCTTGACAGGGGCCAATATAGAAAAAGTATTAATACAACTAAAAAAAAAAATTTAAAAAAAAGAAAAATAAATCTAATAAGTACAGTGTCCCCTCGCCAAAAAACAAATGTTATTTACCAGATAAAAATTAACACTTGTTTGACATTTAAGAAAATAAATCTACATATTTCTGAATAAAATAAATGAAAATATCCCATTTTAAAAAATAACAGTAATAAGGATAATAATCTTGAGTTTGATTTGCAAGTAAATCCAAGTCTAGAAATAATAGAATTTCAAAATGAAGATATGCATTATTGAAAGGAAAAAAAATAAAAAGGTTACAATGCCAAATTATTGCCTGTCACTCCCTTTGTCTCCTACCAGGCAGGAAGGCAGACAGGATTTCAATAGTAATTAATTACTTGATATTTTGACAAGCTTATGCAGATTTTTATATAATATAATATATATAAAACTGAGTCTGTGCGATATATTCTATACACACACAAGATCAGAAACTGACTCCAACTGCAGTGCATTCTCTGCCAATAAAACCTGCTGCTGTGGGCAGAAAAAAAAATTTACTTAGGGTAGCCGGACTGGGCAACAGGCACAGCAGCAGCAGCAGGAGCAGGAATGAAGAGCAGGTTGACAACTGTTAGAGTGTTGTCTGCAACTACTCAGTATGGAAGTGGGGCT
>VCCN01005986.1:7636269-7652462 GCA_006491835.1 Architeuthis dux | reverse complement strand
AAAAAAAAAAAAAAAAAAATTATACATATATATATGTGTGTATGCACATGTGTGTATGTAGATAACAGTATGCAATAAATATTTTTATACGTGTAAATAGGTTGATTTTCTGTCACTACTTGTTATTACACAATCTAAATGCTTTATTTAGTTGTCTGTGTAATATATATACAGACAACTAAATAAAGCATATATATATGCCCAATAAGATAATACATGACCTGCTGGTGGGTCACAGTGTCCTAAATTGCACAAGTCAACGCGAAAAATTTGATGGAAAAACAGTAACTGCGTAATTTGTAAGTTTGCAGAATTAACAAATGAATAACGTATAGAAGACTATATATTCATAGAAAATAAAAATGGAAAAAAAAAAATATATTAAATCTTTTCTTTGGGCATATATCTCTATTATACCTGTAGATAGAAGTGATTAATATAGAGTCACTTTTTAATGATTTAACCTGAAATTTTATTTAAAATCTTATTTTCCACCTCATATTTAAACTAGAAAGCACCACTCGGGTAATGCCATAAACTAACTAAAAAAAATGAATGAAAATCAGTTCATATACAGCTATATTGCATTGGAGCTAACATGTAAGTTTTGATTTTTCATATTTCGGACTATTGTCTTAATATATGAAAAAAAAAAAAAAAAAAAAAAAAAAAAAAAAAAAAAAGAAAAACTTAGTACATATATTCCAACTTCGTAGATAAAAAAGGTAAGATTATTGAAGAAAATTAATTTTTTTAATATGAACTGGTTAAATACTACAGCAGAAAGACATGTAAGAAAGATTATTTGTAGATTGTTATAGTGTACATGGAGGAAGTTACTTCGATAACTTTTGGGGTTCATTTAACTCTTCAAAATTAATTTATGTTGTAAAATCTAGAAACATACAAGAGATATTTTTTAAATAACCATGTAATATTCATAAAATTTCAAAATAATCTTGAAATTCATTTTTGCTTCTAGGTTATGCACCTCACGGAAAAATCATGTTGAGTAAAGTAGTTTTATGCTGCAATTAAAAAAGTCAAATTAAATGCTAAAACCCCAAAATAAGATTTAAAAAACTGGTTTAAAATGCAGCTATTATCATCTGGTTTGACAGGAAGTTTTTTTTTTAATAGCAAATTATCATCTTTGCACTGTTTGGGTATTTCAGATCAACTGTAAATCTGTGTAAGATTTTTTTGTCTACACACAAATTAGTTGAAGATTGGGTCTATTAACCAATAAATGGGGGGGAAAGTTTTTGAAGTGAAAAATGCAACCAATGAACTACTTTACCTGATGAAAATTATAATAGTTTAAATTAAAACTTTAAAATTTAAGAAAACTATTAGGCAAAAAGTTTCTATTAGTTATCAGAAGAATTCTGCAAAATGGCAAAAGACTTAGAGATTTTTTTAAAATGGGATCATTCCGTTCAATATACAAACACACATTCCATATTGGAAGGATCTTACAGATTGAAAACTTGGGGGGGGGGTATCAAAGTGCAATATAAGAATCATATTTGAATGCTCGTTTATGTCATTTGATTGGATTAAATTACCAATTTAGATGTCAGCACAGGTGACATTAGTTCATATGATGTCACCTCATACCATTCTATAAGTTTTAACAGGTGAGAAAATACAGATAGATCTAAGGAAAGGGAGAGTAACTAAATTACAACTGATCCATAGCTATGATATTTAACAAATCTATAGAGAGCATTTGCAACTGCAGACTATTTTGAAAGCGAGTTTTAATTCAAATTCAATATTTTTCTGACAATTGATAAGACTTAATGGTTTATCTATTGTCAGAAAATATTGAGTTTGAATTAAATTAAATTTCAAATTTAAATAATCTGATTATTATTTGTTAAAGGAATGCACTACACAATAAAATTGCATTTCACAGGTTAAGGTAATGTAGACGGACACAGAACACAAAAAAAAAGGTATGAAAAGCTACTCTCCCCCTCCAGCATATTATCCAAGAAGAAGTGAAACTTGATAGACTTAAAAAGGACAACATCTAAATATTGCTCTCTCAGCAAAAAAGTTTAGAGATCTTTAAATGAATATAGTTTAATTATTAAAAATAAACATTTATGTACGCTTTTTTTAATAGTTTGACTTTTTAAACTTGAAATATTTTTCAATGCGAGGAAAGTAAAGTGATCTGTAGCAAGTGTCAAAAATAATCAGCAAGCATTAAAAAAAAAAAAAAAAAAAAAAAAAAAAACTTTTTACCTTAACTTTAGAGAAAAAAAAAGAATCAAGTGCTTAGACGTTAAATGTCATTCTTTGAAGTGCAGTTAAGTTTAATGTTTTTGTTTTGAAAATTAAATTTGTTTCTACAACGAGTTGTTACCTGCTGCTAGTGGTGATATGGTTGTTGACGCACTTTTCATTTATTGATGACAAATCAATTAGTAACGAAAATAACTGAAATAAAATATGAAAATAAATTTTAATAAGACTAATTCTGCAAACACCATTTAAGATGTCCATGTCTATTTTAAGGAAAAAATGAAAACTCTACAAACTGATTAAGAAAATGCATTGTGTGTGTAAAAACAACAAAAAAACAACCCAAAACAAACTTTTGATAACTTATGGTTTGCAGGTACTCCCAGTTTACCGGCTCGATTTTCATAGACAACATACATTCTTTATTGTTGAATGACTTAAAAAAAAAAAAAAAAATATTAAAGAAAAATTAAAAAGAGTTAATTTTATTGAAATAAAACAATTCCATAGCAACTTAAGAAAACACCGTCCTACAGTTGCCAAAGGTTTGATACAAGTTACCGAATATACACTGTAGTTAGTACCTGCGAACTCAAAAGATAAGTTTATTTTTTGTAATAAATCGTTTCAACGCCATCATAGTTTGTTTTTAAACTCATTCATTCAGCAATAAAGTTAACGACTATATGGGAATCGAGCCGATAAACTAGAGTACCTGCGAACTACAAGTCATCAAATTGAAGTACAGAAGTAAATTAAATTCCAAAAATAATTTAATTTTTCTATCTCAATAAATTGTTTTAACTCCAGTCCATAGTTTGTTTTTGTTGCTCCTTTGCGCGGAACTGTCGGGTCACGAGTGAAGAGAACATTACCATTATTATCCAAGTCTCACGGCGAGTAAACCTTTCCACCCGGCGAAGAAGATAGAAATAAATAAAAACTTAACACAACCACCTAGTAATATTGTGGATTAAAAATGTACAGCAAGAAACACTCGTTTCAACATTTAAAAAGCTTAACTAAAAAAAGAAAAAGAAGTTTTTCGGTATGTCTGGAGAATAGGAAAGGGCAGCTGCCGAAGCAAGACATTCTTTAGAAAAATACACAAAAGAACATCATTTATTATTACAACAAACTACCTTACCAAATAAAGATACTGGTACTGTCGTATTTCTAAATTTAGAGTTCTGTTGCGGTCCGGGTATGGAAATGGTTAGTTTTTAAAAAAGTAGAAGATCGCAGCGGAAGGCTTAAAAAACTCCAAATAAATAAAAAGCAGATTTAAAGTACAGTGAAAAAGTACTTGCTATTACAGTGCAAGAGAGTTTCAGAAATGAAATAGTAGTCTACTCAGAACTAGTCAACAACCCTTTAAGAAAAAAAAAAAAAAGAAAGGTTAGAGATTTAGTTTTGAAAAGATTTATTACAGCATTCCACTAGGGGGAAAAAGATAGTGTTTAGTTTATAAACTTTAAGAAAATACTTTAAAACTATAAGAAACAAAGTACTATACAACTTTCGAAGTGGACGAGTAAACTATTTTGATATGTAAATAAAGCTCATAAAAACAATTAGAATTTCAGGTAAAACTTAAGAAAAATATGTATGTTTAAAAATGGATACATTAATTTTATTGCAAACTCAATTTAAAGTTACGAGTAGTGGCTGATCGTAAACGAGACATTGTGATCTAACTAGAGTTAGAGTAGACTAAAAGAAAAGAAGAAAAAAAAACAACAACAAACTCGATTCACATTTTAAAGCATACGGGTGTGTACATATATTCACACCTTGTTTGTTACATATCTATTTATATTTTTTTTTAAATTACTGGCGGTCACAACAATACATCAATAGGGTCGGCGAAGGGGTTGCTGTTTAGACTAGAGACGGAGAGAGAAAGGGAGGAAATGAGTGAGAGGATGAAAGTAGCAAGCCACCGAGAAGCACATAGAACACAACACATAGATAAATAAATGCACGCAAATATATATTCCATGTGTGCACAAAACACCAACAACACACAGACATACATGGGCAAAGTCACACTGCTGCTATACACACCAGAAACGTGAGGAATGGGATCAGGGAGCATTTATGTAGAGAATAGAGAGAAAGAGAAATATAGAGAGGAGAGAAAGACAGTATTGGCATCATCATCATCAACAAGAGCAGTACAACAATCATCATCATAATCAACATCAGTAGCACTAATGTACACATCAGAGAGTGGCACATTTCATGTTAAGCAGGCAATTTTTGTTGGCTTTTGCCTAACCACATAACTTTCATATTTCCGCGAGTCCCATCACCTTATTCAGACAGAATTTGGCACACAAGTTGATCCAGCATTTCGTCCGACCAAATCAATGCTTTTGTTACCATTACTAGTGATGGTACTATTACTTTAGACAAGAATATAAACTAAAGAGAATTAGATGTTACAGATACAAGAAATATAAAGCTACACAGAATTTTACGGCAGACACAAACACACCAAAGTTAGCACCAAACAGAAGTAGCCTAAACCAGACATAATCTTTCCTGTCTTTGGTGGTGTTAGTTCTGTAGTTTTAGAAAAGAAGCAAGACATATCTTTTCCTATAAAGTGCAGCTAGCAGCATTAGTTATAGTAGACTTAATACCAATAAAGGGCTACATTTTTTTAAAAAAATCACCCTCTCTTAAAATAGTCAATTTCAAATGTTACATTATCATTTTTACAAACATATGCAGCAACAAAGATCGATTTTAATTGAAAATACCACTAAATGAATTAATAAAAGCCAATAAAATTGTAACCAATGCAATATTTCAAACAATTATTATGTTTTTGAGAAAATGAAAAATCTATGGATGAATAAAAACTTACTTTCAGCAAACACTGTATTAAGCAGGAGCAACACTGGAATTGTAGAGAAAAAAAAAGAATGTTATTTATTAAATAACATTTTGTAAACAAATTAAAAGAAATAAGCTAATTTATTTATTTTACTCTTAAAATTCTATTCAAATTATGTTTACTAGCTATAATAAGATTATTTACATTTTAGAAGGAAGAGAAGAAAAAAATAGTAGCCAAGAGACAATAAATCACCAAGAAAATGGTAAATAACAAAGTATATTAATGCAAAAAATAAAACCTAGAAAAAAGATTTAAAAATGTTTGCAACAGGAAGTTGGAAGATTTGAGACCGGAAGAAAGTTTCAAGAAATTTCTTTTCAAGTGTAAATATATTTTTTTTCCACACTCACCAAAAGGTCCGAAAAAAATAAGCATTTCTATTGCGAGCGAAACACTCCCACTTAACAGGGATGTGGAAGGGAGTCGCACACGTCCCTTTGGCTTTCATAAATAGTGATGATGATCAGAAAGACGTCTGCACTCCAACTTTTAAGAAGAAGAAGAGCCGCCGCCACCGACCTCAGCCATGTTTCACAGGCAAGTGCACGCCAACAACTGTTCTACTGCGCAAGTCTGCCTTCTTCTTCTCCTCCTCCTCCTCCCCTGTCTCTCTCCCTCCCTAGCTGCTGCACTCTCTATCACCCTCTCTTTCCCACGCTTACTCCTACTCCATAACCATACGCAACCTCTGCCTCCTCTCACTCCTCCGACTCCGGTGCTCTCAGATCATCACCCGAAACTCACTCACTATTATCACATCTTCCTTACTCACTCTTCCTCCGTCTCTGGTGTCTTCGTTCTCTCCCCCCCTCTCTCTCTCTCTCTTTCACACTGCCAGTCCTGCAGACACTCACTACTATCACTATTTTCTCCTCACTTTTTCTCCTCTCTCTTTTTTACATTCTTCTGTTTCTTCTTTCACTCTAATCTTTCTTTCTTTGGTCACTTATTATCTCTTTCTCTCTCATTCATTTTTTTCACCTCCTCCTCCTCGGCTTATAGTCCCTATCTTTTCTCTTTCTTCTATCCACTATATTTTTCTGTTGTATTTTCTTTCATTTTTTTCTCTCACTAACATACACTTCTACACCCTTACATTCTCCTTTCTTACCACCACCTCCACCACTGTTATCTCTTTCTCATTCACACACTCCTCCCCCTCCTGCTCAGTCTTCACACACTTACTTCTCTCTGTCTGTCTGTCTGCCCGACTCTTACTCAGTCTTACATCACTCCGCAACTAAAACCTTCTCTCACTTTTTTCTTCCTTGTATGTTATTCCCTCTTATTTTCCACTTTTCTCGCCTCTTTCAATCATCTCATCTCAATTTCTTTTCCCCTTTTACCTTCTCTTTCTCCCTGTCTGATCGTTTGGGATTTCTGTTGCTCCCTTTTTTCTTCTTTTGTTTCTTCTTTCTTTTTATTTCTTCACATTTAGTTCCATTCATACTCATCATTCCAAAGTTACGCGTTCCCTTTAAAAAACATTCTACTTCTTGAAATACCGCTTACGACCCTTTACAAATTAAATCATTTTTTTCTCTTTACTTACTTTCTCGACTTTACTAATTTTTTGTTGTTGTTTCGCTTCATTTCATATTCCTGTATTATAATTTGATTCCTTGATATTTTTTCTTTTTCATTTCCTATCCAGTCCACGTTTCTAGACTGGCCTGTTTTCGTCTTTCTATTTCTTCTTCCCTTTATTTTTTCCTAATTTTATTCATCTAACTTCTTTCCTATTCTTGGCTGTTATCATTACTTGCTGTCCTTTCTTTTCTCTCTATTTTCTTTAATTTTATTTACTTTGAATCCCGGCTTGAACTAGCTTACTTTCCACTTAGCCTGCTCTGCTTTTCCCCTTCTTTGCAGATCTGGGCATTCACCCTGATTCAATGCTTCTACCTCTCTGTTGCGACTTCCCTTCAACCGTAAACTCGAGCAAGCATAACTTTTAGTTTTACGACACCACAGTCTACTCTAACAAAAAAAAAAATAAATAAATAAATAAAGGCAGATATTAACGAATTTTCTGTGTTACATTCGCATATATTTGCCACACCAATCTCTGCTACGAAGCACATTTTTTAGGTACGCAGCCAGCCATTAAACATCTGCTTTGATAACCGACTACACCAGTTACAACACATACTTTTGTGTGCAATCGAAGAAAAATAATTAAAAAATAAATAAATAAAATGAAATTAAACTGACTGCTCTGTCTGTTAACCAGTAATAGTGTCATAATCTCTGATTTAAATTTCAGGTCTGTAAATGTCCTTACATGTGTAACAACCGCATAAAAAGTCAGGCGCACTCTCAGACGACGTGTTTCGACACCGAGACCCTCTATCTGCTCTACACCTCTATTCACATGTTCAGTTCATACTCTGCATGCCTTCCACCACGCACTGCAGACACCGATGAAGACGACGAAGGAGACGTATTATTTAATTTTTAATCTTAGAATTATTTTACAAGCCCTCAAAAAAATAAATAAAATAAAATAAATTATCCTCTCCCTTACAATCGTGCATAAAATGAACATACCAGCTGTTGTAAAATTCAAATTTTACCTCTTATATCAGCATTATTGTCATCACTAGAAATCATCATTACCGTCATTATTATTATAATTGTCTGTCTATGATGACACCAGCTCTCAAGTCAGCTTGCCAATACTCTTTTATGCCAATGTCTGGCTGTGTGTGTGTGTCTGAGAGAGAGAGAGAGGGAGAGAGAGAGGGAGAAGACAGAGAGAGAGAAAGAAAAAGAAAGATTATTTCTATCACTCTTTCTCTCTCTGTATATATCTTAACCAGCAAGCAGGCCAACAAGAACTAGACAAGAAGCACCCCCAACCCTGCTGTCTGCCGCTTGCCTGTCTGTCTGTCAAGCTCCTATGACATCAGCGTATCTGCTTGAGGACCGAGATGTTTTACTGACACCACCAGCTGACCAGCCAGTCGGTCTCAAAATCCACATGTCTAGACTTACATTTAACCAAGCTTCGCTTCTCTCTATCGTCTTTCTTCCTCTCTTTCTTTCTTTCTTTCTCTCTCTCTCTCTCGCTTTCTTTCTTTTTTCTCCTTGTCCCTCACACTGTTTTTCCTTCACTGTCAGACTCGGTCGACTCGGCCACCAGCTGGTCAGTCTGTGTATTTACCCACCCTGATGTCAATTTTTGCAAAATACTCCCTCTTCTTCTTCCTTGCGATATCCGCCAATATCGTGCGGAAGCACTTGGTATGTAGTCAAGTGGTTACAGCAGTGACTGGGAAATAAGAGGTTTTATCCAAGTGCCGGGCTGGTTGAGCTCGTTAACACAAAATAACATATAGAGAAAGTTGATTTCAAGACAAAGCCAAATATAATTTTCTTTAACGATCCATATGGGATTTGTACCCCCCCCCAAAAAAAAAGAAACAACCCTAATGGTTCCACATCACATCGCATGGGCCAGATTTAAGAGAAAATAGAAATTGATTTTAAAACTCGCAATAGCTCGGATGTGAAATATGAACAGGCCATCATTAAATGTTGTTATCCTTAGAGGCGTAGCGAGGTGGGGAACAGTCGCCCCCGGGCGCAGATGTGAGGGGGCGCAAAATCCCCCCTGGCCTTAATGCTTAGTGTTATGCCCTCCCCTAGGACATCGCACAACTTCCCCCGGGCGCTGAAGAGAACCCTTGCTACGCCACTGGTTATTCTGAACATTTTTACTTGAGTAAAATCGTTTCCAGCCAGCTAATCGGGCATAAATGTCTGGTTGTGGTTCCTAAAGCTCGTAACCATGCTCTCATCTCGAAGTTATGTGTAAAACTGTAAATAAATGAAGACTTACAGATTTAGCCGTAGCATGAGCCAATTTTATACTTTTTAAAAATGTAATCAAATGCTATAGAATAATGTTATTATTGTATAATGTATAGCATTTGATTACATTTAAAAAAAATTGCAATTAAAAAATAAACTTGAATTAAAAATCGCGAATGCATGCAAAAAGTGAATCCTCTCGGGCAATAGACTAAAATAAAATTACAAGTAAAATTTTCAATAAAAAGTGATTAATTTAAAAGTTAAATTATAATTAAATACACATTTAATATCCTCAAAATATGGTGTTCATTGACAATATCATAAATCCTAGAATGTGTCGTCTCCGTTGTTTTAGCGATTTTACTCATCAACAGAATTTTAGCCTGCAGGGGATCGTAGAATACCGGTTGAAACATTTCACTACTACTCATAAAACAACGAATATTAATCCTATGATAGATTTAGAACAGCGGGTGTTGAGCCGGCTAGTATCTTATGCATGTGTGTGTGTGTTGTACATAAGTGTTATACACAGTAACTGCTTCTGCTATTGTAACGGGCAACAGGAAAGTGTAAGTTGTGTAAATAGTGGATAGTATTCCTACAACTCTCATAAGATACAGCTACGAATTAATGTAGCCACCCGGTAACGTATCTTTTTCTCCCTTCCCTTGTTCCCCCTCTCTATCCCTGTCTTCCTCTCTTTCTTTCTTTCTCTCTTTAAAAAAAAAATTCATCTACGTATCTTGCTTTCCTTTACACAATCTTACTTTCTTTCTCTCTAAAGCCTATAACAAGGTCATCAAGTAAACTTTCGCATTTGTATTACCACCCCATATACCCCACCCGGCGACGCCTTTACTGAACATTTTTGCTATTTATTTATTTATTTATTTATATATCAACTGACTTTTCCCAACGACTTTTTCTTGTATTAAAAGTCCCCGGAACAAACGACTATAAAGTGGTTAATTTATTTAAAAAAAAAAAAGTCCCACTTCGGATGGCAACAAAGATTTAAAAAAAAAAAAACTATTTCAAGGCCCATATTTCTACCGCAAATAAACTACACGGCTCAATTACAGAAAGCGCCCCTAAGACAAGCGTGCGAAGTTGTACTATTTGGTAGAGAAGAAAATCTGTGAGATGTCAGTCTGTACAGAGCTGTAATTGTAGAAGGGAAGGTCGCATTGGAATAGCAATACATTTTATTTGTGACCTACTTCTGTAGTGCATTCACCACGAGTAAAGCGAAACCAATGAGAAAAGCGGTTACATTTGCTGTCGGCTTCATGTCACCCCTTCCCAGAACCATGTGCAATTGTTTATAGTTACGTGCACCAAGTTCAGTAAGTGTGTTTTACTGTTACAGTTCCTCCCACTCCTTTTTCGTTGTGCACACTATTTCCTTTCCTTTCTTTCCTTCTTTATTTTTCTTTCTTTCTTTCTCATTACTCCCTCATTCTACCCTATCCATTTCTTCTTCACTTGATTTCTGTCTCTATTTTAACGCTAAGGACCTTTGACAGAAGACATGTATATTAAACCCGAGCCGACAACGTAGCTAATTTCTTCTTGAAATTTTTCAACGATTACATCAACTAAGTTAAAAGGGATGTTTTGTAAAAGTTGTCGGTGTACTTCATGTCTAGATGTTTTATTTACTTCCTGCTTTCATGCCGTAACATCGCTGCAGTCACCAGAAATCACAGGATATTCATTGCCACCGAATCCCACACCACGACAGGAATAAGAACGCTAAGTTAGTATTACGATTTTATAAACTTATCGATAATCTACGTTTTACACGCAGACGACTATCGAAAAGAACAGCAATTTCTCTAGCTGAAACGAAACGTACAGCAATGTGTCAAGCAAATGTGTTAAAAAAATGTATCAAGTTTTAGCTGTGTACAATTTATAATTAGCCTTAGTGTTAGTTGCTGGTTCAAGGTCTAGTCTGGTAATGTTGAGTTGACGAGACATCTTGCAGGTTGTTAGCCGACCTGATTATTGACTAAGGGCTTGAGACAGATCAGCTGACTGTGAAATAGAGCTAAACCTCTGACCTGCTTTAGTAAAGGCTAAAAGAATCACCCAATAAAGAGAGAGAGAGAGAGAGAGAGAGAGAGAGAGAGAGAGAGAGTCGGGTGGAAGAAAAATGTTTAGTGACTAGCTATGACACAATCATAGTGCAACACTAAGTAAAGAATCCGGATATCTTCGCTTATGATAGGGAAAAAAAGCGTAAAATGAAAAAAAGTGTGCAGACGTCAACATTCAATTAAACACTTGAGCAGCTGTACAGCACTTGCGGGTCTGGCTGAAGCAGTAGAGAACAGGAGTGAAAGATAAAAAGTTCGAAGTTCCGACCCAAGTGACGGTCACGTTCTCCTTAATCTCGTCCACGGTCCAGCCAGAAGTTGCAGGTAACCAAATCTGTATTGTGGTTGTGGTGGTTGTAGTGTGGGGCTGACAGACCTGAGTGATGTGATGCTTTGCCAAAAAACCCTACACGAGAGGTAAAGAATGACTTGTTCGGTCATTGTGAATGCGACGATCACACAATACACAAGCTCATTCAATGGCGTCCTATTGCCGACTGAGTAACCCCACGGGAGAGTATGTTCACACATACACAGTAAGGTCCTCTCTGACCGGTGTTCCAGTTACATGAAGGCCACACAACCGGTTCTCGAGATATACAAAATGGCTGGATACTTTCCGGGCAGACCTTGTATACAATATGTATTGTCCTGCCCTAATTTATGTAGAGACTTCGATTATCCAAATAAATGGTTTTACCCCCTCCCCATTATGTACGTCGAAGAATACACTCGACAGCTTTTTACTAAGTTTAGCTGGCACAAGGCCGGAAGCGTTGATTACCCAATGAAAATAATATTCTGCAAGCTTAACTTACTAACCATTGGACAATGGCGAGGGGCTCAGTCGACAGGTTTATTACTAGAGAAAAATGTAAAACTGAAAAAAAGGAAAGAATACACAAGACAATGTAACAAATTCATACACGAGACTATATAATAAACGCAGACGCAAAACAATGCAATTAAAGCATTACAAAAAAAAGAAACAATAACAAAATGTATCAAAGAGATAATGTGTAAAATTAAAAAGGGGAAATATACAGGCAGTGCTTTAGAAGGGCGAAGGGCGACCGAGTTAACAGGCGTAACAGAAGTCAATAAACAGCGTGTCATTTTAAGAAAAAGGCTTTTGCAGGCTCACTTTCTAGTTTAAAGCAATGCCGTGAAATTTACCTAATGTGAAGGGATAAAGTGGTTGAAAGAAAAAAGGAAGCAGCAGCAACGGAAACTGACCAAATGTAAGAGTGGTGGAAAGCTCAGTATTTCCACAACAGGCTGGCTACTGTTACCATGATATATTGTGTGTGTGTGTTTTGTGAAAAATCCCTGTAACAAAATATTTATCTTATAATATAAAAACCGATGTCACTTTTTTGTCTGTTTGTTTGTTGGTTGGTTTCTGCCACGCTAAAGCAAACCCGTGTGTTCGCATCTATATCACTAATACAACTACTACTACTACTACTACTACTACTACTACTACTACTACTACTGATGTCTCAGTAGAAGCACGGAAAACAATTTCACTAAATATAGGCATCTCTGATTTTTCATGAATAAAACTAACGTTTTTCACATATTAAAAAAGAAATTCGCTGCCCTATTGTTTTAAAATTAAAAACAGAAAATATGAAGAGTTGTAAATAATCGACAGAAAAATAAATTTAATTTGAGGTATGTGTTTTTTTTGTGCAATAAATACATTTATACTAAAATGTCTACGTATTTGTATAATTTATCCATACGTAAATAATCCCGCAATTATTTACGGGTATTATGCTATTGTTATATATCTATCTATCTTATATTATATACATATCAACCCTTGTTCACTTTGTTCCGATTGAGAATTGTCATTATAATCAATAGCACCAAAATAAAGAATTTTGCAACACACCAAAATCACTATTGAGATTATGATTACCTGTGTCAAAAATGGTGGACAAACCCGGATTCGTTGACGTGTAGTGTTGCCAGTGCGAACTTTTATATTTATAACAATCTAGAGTTCATGGTAGGTAGCATGTATCAAGTTACAGTTTCTATGACGGGACAGGTCACAGTAAGTTCATTAGAATTGGTTGCTACGATAACAACATAACACATACGGTCAGAGTAAGTTGAAGAGGTAAGTTGGTGAATGTATAAAAGGAGTTGGAAACCGGTTGGCGAAGAGAAGAATCAACGGAATATTTTGGGCTAGAATCTTATTTTTAAATGCCAGTTGGTGAGATCCATAAACAGGGTGGCCAAACGGGGGTGGGCTAACGGTTAGCAGCACGGAAAATGTAATCGACGAACCGAGTTCAAATTCCGACTAAGACTGTCTGCGTTCACTTCGCACTAATACCCTTGGGAAAGGCACGAATCCATCTCTTCTCCGCCCTCTGCTATGGGTAAATAGCAAGACAGACTGGGCTCTTCAGCCTTGGTTGGACAACTCTGCTGCCTAAATTTGTTAACAGGGCCCTGGTGAAGCTTCGACTGGGCTAGCAAACCAGAAGTGATTTATAATAGATTGCTGGAGTGAAATAAATGAAAATGATAACGGACAAACGAAATAACGCGGCTGCCGTCCCTACTTCCCCGCGACACCGTGAGTACAAGTGGAAGATTTTTTTAAAAAAGTATGCAGGGCCGTGATTTGCCGAGCGAAAAAACAAAACAAACTCCGCTACAAACTTTTCACCCTTTTGTTTCTAGTTTTAAAAGTAAGGAATTCAAACCAAACTAGGAAGCGCCCAGTTCAGACATAGCTACGATGCAGGGGAGGTAACTGTAAAACATTCCTGGATCCGCCCCCAAATTTAATCAATTCTTCTCTAGCCCATGCCCCACCCTTCTACAAAATGTCATTCAAATTCATTGAGAAGTGTTGGAAATATTGCGTGGACAAATGTAAGTGAGTACATAAATGTATGAAAAATTCCTGGATCTATCCCCAAATTTAATCAATTCTTTCCTACTCCATAGCCTAACCTTCTGGAAATTTTCATTGACATTTATTGAGAACTTTTAAAGATTGTGTTGACAGATATATATATATATATAAGATGCAGGATGCAGGCGGGGGGGTAACTGTAAAAAATACCTGGACCAGCACCAAAATTCAATCAATTCTTCCTTAGCCAATGGCCCACACTTATTAATTGAGAACTTTTGGAGATACTGTGTGGACAAACAGATATACTGACAAACCCGTGTGAAAATATATACTTCGTTGGCAGAGGTGAATAAATAATAAACTGCAAAAAAACAAGCATCAAGGATCGCTTATTTATCGAGTATTGATCACCAACAGGCATGTTTTGGGGAGTTACCTTCATCCTTTATGGCTTACAATTATCTGATAGATAATTTTTTTTTTTATAAAGGCCGTATTGCAAACACATCGTTTTAAATCATCGTATTTATAATCAATCTTACAATGCAAGCAAGCTTATAGCATAGGCGGTATACTGCAGTTAGTTGGGTGTTTGCAAGATATCCGCAAAACGTGTCATCAGAAATTCTGTAATAAAGTGTTGTCATTACCCGAGGAATGATTCGAACGTATATATTCTGTTTTTCTGTTTCAAGCATTCCTCAAGTGTTTTTAAGTGCCAAATGAATCTTTGTCGCTTGACCAATAAGAAATGGAGAGAAAAATAAACCTATAGTACTCGAAACATCAAAGTTGAAAAAAGCAGCCCAAATTGTTCATGAAATCATGACCAGTAAACCAGTTGGAAGAATTTTGAGGACGTGGAGCGATAAGAAAGAAAAAAAAAACAGACATCGGTGTAACTAAATAGCCTTAATTTCTTCAATAGAGCATTTTCATTATTAATTTCAGACCAGTTTATCTTTCGTTGCTTTTTATTGCAACGGCCAGGTAGTTTTTACATTCTGTGACCGTTAAGTAATAGTCCGGGGGCCAGCACCTGCACCCCTACCCCAAGTAGGGTAGCAAAAACAAAAAATGCGGAGCTCTGGACGCATATAAATATATATTTCCAAAAATCGCAACTTCCAAAAAGTTTAAGACCACCAATGAAAAAAATGAATTTTTGTAATAAATGCGCCAGTGGATATAAGCGGTCATTTTGTAACTGATAAAATGGCCAAAGAATCTTCTCTCAGCAAGGTCCAGAGTGCTCAAATAGTTACATTACACAACGAAGGCTATTCAGAACGCGAACTTAGTGCAAAATATGGCGTTAGTATAAATGCAATTCATAATGCAATTGCCAATTTTAAAATTCACGGGACTTATAGTGACAAGAAGTGGTCACTCTAGGAAGACCAGCATCAGAGATGATGATTTGATGAAAAGGATTGCTGTGCGTTCTCCAGCCAGTTCGTTTTAAAAAAATACGGACTGCTTTGTTGGCAAAGGGCACACACATGAGTAGAATGACTGTTTCGCACCGTTTGAGCAATGCATTTGGACTGAAATCATTTAAACCCGCGCGTAAACCAAAGTTGACGAAAGCTTTGAAAAAGAAGCGGTTGGTATTTGCTAAAAGATATCGGCATTGGACCGCTGAAGATTGGAGTAAAGTGTTGTTCACCGACACAATCAATCCTGCAGCAGTTTGTTATGTGAAAACGAAACGTGCGAAGACCGATTAGTATACGACGAAAAGTACACGATTTCAACACTTAAACACCCACCGAGCCAGCCATGATTTGGGGTGCGATGTCAGCCAACGGAACTGCTGGGTTATATTTTCTGCCACCTGGATCTACCATGAATGGTCAAAAGTATGTCGAACTCCTAAAGGACAAACTAGAAATCAATATGACCATTCATAAATACAAGATATTCATGCAAGACTGCGCGCCGTGCCACAGATCCAAGAATATAAAACAAAATGGCCGCCAGCACCCCCCCCAGAATTTCTCGTCTCCCAATTAACATGCTTTTCAGACATTTTTGAATTCCTCATGTCTGAAAATCATGATTTACCCCTTTAAAGTACTCAGATATGTCAATTAGGAGACGAGATATGAAATTCTGTTTTTTTGGTGTGTGCTGGTGGCCATTGTGTTTTATGCAAATGAGTTAGTTCTTTCTAGGGAACATCTGAAAGAGGACATCCTAAGGAACATTTTGGTAC